>RJWH01000666.1:465880-637187 GCA_004363575.1 Solenodon paradoxus
TTTTTTTTTTTTTTTTTTTTTTTTTTTTTTTTTTTTTTTTTTTTTTTTTTTTTTTTTTTTTTTTTTTTTTTTTTTTTTTTTTTTTTTTTTTTTTTTTTTTTTTTTTTTTTTTTTTTTTTTTTTTTTTTTTTTTTTTTTTTTTGGTCATGCCTTTCTTTTCGGAATCAGAGTAATGTTGACATGATAAAAACTGTTTGAAAGTTCAACATCTTCAATTTTTTGAAAGAGTTTGAAAAGTATTGGTATTACTAATTCTTTGACTATTTTGTAATGAAGGACATATGGTCTGAAACTTATTTTTTTAAGATTTGCTTACTGCTTTAATTTCCTTGCTTATGATTTATCTGCTCAGGTTTTCAATTTCCTCCTGATTTTGTTTATAATATATTTGTTTGTATATATTTCCAGCTCTTAAGTACATTGATTTTTTAATAGCCTTTTTGATACCAATTTTACTTCTGCTCTAAGTTCTATTTTTTCCCTTCTTATACTAATACTAACTATTGATTCTTTCCTCTTTTTTCCCCCAGTTTCTTTAGATTAAAGCTTAGTTAGTTAATTTGTGGTCGTTTTTCCTTCCTGAGATATGGTTATATCGCTGTAAATTTCCCTCTTAGCACTGCTTTTGCTGCATCCCATAGGCTCTGAAGAGTCATGCCTTCATTCTCATTTTGCTCCAGGTATTTTTTTCATTTCACTTTTGATTTCTCACTGACCCAATAATTGTTCAGTAACATCTTGTTTGTTCTCTACTCCCTTGTGGTTTCCTTTCTTTTCTCTTTTGGTTGATTTCAAGTTTGATGCCATTGTAATGCAAAAATACGCCAGATATGATTCTAATATTTGTAAATGTATTAAGAGTTGAATTTTGTCCTAACACATGACTTATCCTTGAAAATGCTCCATGAGCATTTGAAAAGACTCTGTGATTTATTGTTTTGTGGTGAAATACTCCATAACCTTTTAAATCTATCTCATCCAATTTGTCATTTAAAGCTATTATTTTTTAAATTTTCTTTCTGTGTGATTGGTCTTCTACTATGAGTGTTGTGTTAAAGTCCCGTACTGTTATTATGTTGTGGCCAGTGTCTCCTTTTAAATCCGTTAATAATTGCTTGATACAGTGGAATGCGCCTATATTGGTTACACATATATTAATAAGAGCCATGCTTTCCTGTTGTGCTTATCTCTTTATTATTACATATTGTTCATCTTTATCTCTTATTCATTTTTGGCTCAAAGTCTATTTTTTCTGATACGAATATAGCAGTTCCTACTTTTTTTAGATTCACCATTGGCTTAGAATTCTTAACTTCAAGTCTGTGTTTGTGTATCTTAAATGAATCTCTTGCAAAATACAATATGGTTGAATATTTTTTTATTTAATTCATCGAGATACTCTGTGCCTTATAATTGGTGAATTCAATCTATTTACGTTCAGGGTTAATATTGATGTTTGAGGTCTTGCTGTGGTCGTTTTGAATTTTGTTTCCTGTTTTTGCCTATTTATTAACTTATTTAGTTTCTTTGGTAAGCTTTCTCCTTTTTTATTTAGATATAAGCACATCTTTCATCGTTTCTTGTAAGGGAGGTCTGTGACAGCAAATTTTTTCAGCTTTTGTTTGTCAGGAAAAAGCTTTCTTTCTCCCTCATATCTCAGAAAGTGTTTTGTAGAATATAATATTCTTGGGTGTCAGTTTTTATTTTGGAATATTTTGAATACCTTGCTCCATTTTCTCTGTTGAACAGTCTGACAATAGCATAATGGGATCACCTTTATGTTTCTTGCTTTTTACCATGGCCTCCTTTCATACTCTTTTTTTGTCTTAGACTTTTGATAAATTCACAGTGATATGCCTTGATGTCCTTTATTTTGCATTTAGAGAGCTCAAGAGTTCCTTTGTGCTTATTGAGTTATATGTTCATTTCCTTCCCAAAGTCTGAAAAGTTTTCAGCAATCATTTCTTTAAATACGTTCTTGATATTCCCTTCTCTACCTCTTTACCTGTGGGATACCCGTGATTCTTATGTTGCCTTTCCTAATGGAGTCAAATATCTCAGAGTATTTCTTCACTTTTAAAAATTTAATTTCTGTCTTGGCACTGGCTTCTTTCTACATTTTTTTCTTCAAGATCAATGAAATTTACTTCCATTTTTAACTATTCTATAGGTACTCTTTGATTTCATTTACAGCATTGTTTACCTACTGAATATGTCAGTTTACTTTGTAAAACTTTATTTTCTGTCTTCTACTTGTTAATTTTATTTTGATATCCTTGATTTGTTTTTCTGTGTCTTCATGTATTTCTTTAATCTGTTTTTCTGAGTTTTCTTTAATCTTTTTTAATTTATTTATGAGTACAACTTTAAATTCTTTATTCAATTAAAATATATAACTCTCCCTGTCTTCAGAATTGAGGTGTCATCTCCAGAATACCTAGAGATGTAAAAGTATCATGAAATATTTTCCCTATGAGATCCTTACCGCTGAACTCTTCTTTTTTTTCCTAATTGACAGGTGGTCTGATTTTGTTTTACATTTCTTCCCCTTGCAGGCTTTCAAAGTTACAATCTCCTGCTGAGGTTGGGGAGGTGAGAATGGCTGATGGTTAGGAGAAAGGCCTTAGAGGTGGAGAGTAGATGTTATCTGCAAGAGGTAGAGGGGCCTGTTTGTGAGGCTATCACTCTATCACCCTCTTGTCAGGGTTTCCAGAACCAGTTCCAGCAGTCTGTATTCTGTGGTGATGGATGGAGCTTCTCTCCACCGGAGCACAGTTCTTAAGGGGTGTGTAATTAGGAGTGCCCTCCTCTCCTTTTTACTCCCTGCCGAGCTTCCAACTAATATGAGGTTGGAGGTCCCCAACTCAGCTGCTCTTCTTTGGGTCTCACTTAGTCAAGTATGTGTTCCACTAGTCATTTTTGATCCTCCTCTCTGTGAGTCAAGGCTGAGCCCACTGCCTTGTTACAAGGTCTTGCTGGCTGACATTCCTGCAGCCACTCCACCACCACCTTCATGTGTGTCTCTCTGGGCCCCCCTTCAAGTACTTGGAGATGTCCAATTTCTCAGGCAATCCCCTCAAAGCACTCACTTTGTTTCAAGCACAGGGGCGCTGGGGTGCTTCCTGCTGCTGTGGCTCCCATGGAAAAAGTGCAGTAGGATTCCTGAAATGTGAAGCAGAAGGCGAGCTCAGCTACCATCTAAAATGGTAGGGTTTAAACAAAAAGCTCTAGTCTTCTTCTACCTTGATTTTCCCTACCATTCTACTAACTTAATAGTGTTTTTATAGTATCTTCTGCTTATGCGTGAGGTGACTGAAGCTCAGAAAAGTTAAGTGACTTTCCAAAAAGCACCATTTGAGAAAGTGGCAGGGATTAGTTTCGACCCAGAACTGTCTGATTGTAAAGTCAATGCTTAAACTTTATGTGAGTCAACACCCTTTATAATGCAACAGGAAGAATTTATTCTGTTAATAGAGAGCAGTTTGTCTATAGTTTTCTATAGTCATTTGATAACTGAGATGGAACCCAATGTTTTGTCAAATCTTCAACATGTGTATTAAAGTGGTTTAATCTCTAGGGTGCACTCCCAGAAAAATGGCCAAGCTGATTTCTGTAATCTGCTTTTGCTAGATTTCCTATGATAATTTCCACAGTCACTAACATTTTAATATCCATAGACTCATCCTTAGAGTATATGAATCCTCGTTAAATACTACATTAGGCCTGTTTTCAACCTTTTTCTGTTTCTATATAAAATCACAGAAAATTAATTATTAATGGATAGATTACTATAAAGAAAAAAAACAAGTGCCCAAAAGAGATAGGTAAATTGGACAAAGCTCAGTTTTCTTTGACTTAATTGGGGCAGTTTGTATTCAGAGAATTTCTGTTCAGCTAGTGTTGCTGCCAGATTGTGCAGTGTTGACTAATTCTGATCAGAGCAATAAAAAATTACAGGCTAGATCACCAAGAAAGGAAGAGCTTTATCTTGACCCCATCATTAACAAATCTAGATCCAGAATGTGAACTCCCACCACCAGCCCCTTCTAAGCCAATGTCATTTCCATCACACTATGCTGTCGTTAGGCATTCAGTAAAGATCTGTTGGAAGACTGTGGGCTTGGCGACAGAGAGGCGAGAAGCAAGAACAAGAGGAAAGACAAGGGAAGTGAGGTCATGGAAGCTTTTGAAGCTGAGATTTTTGGCCCTGAAACTCAATGCAACAGGAAGCTACTGGACACATGTCAGGAAAGTGATGAGTTTCAAAAATAAGAGGGTCGAGCTACCCTTCTGCAGACATCTCTTATCGTCTACTTGTTACATTCATTAGACTTCAATTTTATATTCTTGACTCCTGAAAAAAAATTTGAGGACTGGATAATAAACCTTTTGAGAGCTACCAAAATGCAAGTATCAAGAAAAATGGAGGAAGTTGGGGGAGGTGAGGGGAGATAATCTTCCTAATTTCCTCTGTACTGGGCACTTTCATGCATTTCCTGAATGAATCATTGGCCCCTGAAAGAAGAGATTTGGAAGGATGTCTGCAGCCCAGAGCTGTGCCAGTTCCATGACCACCGCTTTTCATCTTACAAGGCAAAAATGCCTTAGCACTTCATTGAGGTGCAATGTTACTATTAAAAGAGGAACTGACAAGTCATTGAGTGAAGAGCATTGAAGAGTTGGCTCAGCTCCCACAGAGTTCAAGCAAGCATTCTAAAAGAGGTGGCTGAATAAATTACTCCACATCTGTATCCTCACCAGAAGCAGCTCAGTGATAGTGGTGAATAACTTTACATCGTTGTGTCTTATTCTTAAATTTATTGATGTCTTAATTTTTTCCTGTCACGACACAACATCACCCCAGAACTCAAAAGGGCCTTACATTCATAATCCTCATTTTTGTTAGGGGGACATTAAGGCAGTATCAAAAAAAGGAAATATCTTACTCTAATATATTCAACAACTTAATGCACAGTTAGAAGTAGAATAAAGATTTTCTTACTTAAGCTGCAATAAACTGTTTTTCTATCCCACTATTCTTTTTTATTTTCTTCATTTTCTCATAAGACTTACTACAGTGTAGAACACATGGCAAATACTCTAATAAATATATAAATGATAGAAATACCCATGTTAAAGTATTTTTAGGTTGAAAGAAAACTTCAGAAATCATCTGGTCCAAGTCTCTTAATTTCCACATGAAAGAAGAGAGGTTTGGGAAACAGAAATAAATTGTGCAAAACTGTACCGTCAATTAATGGCAAAGCTCTGACTTAGAGGTAGAATGTAGAAAGATGATTTTAACGCAAGTGTTGACTGGGAGAGAATGATTGCTTTCAACATAACCCAACCATTGTCATATGCTGTGTCTATCATTCTATAGATGCTTAGTAGAGAAAATGAGAAGTTTTAAGACAAAAGATTTTCATGCATCTTTAAAATACTAATAGCCCAGCATAAGGGTCTCTGAATATCAGACACCGGGCAGTCTGGCTTTTCAGTATCCAGGCTATAGGAGTGACAAGAAGTTGGTTACATAGTATAGTAGAAAGATCATAGAAACAGAAAAAAAGGCTATGAGGTGATAATTGATTAATTACTGCATGCCCATTTTGGGAAAAAATAGTAGAGATACACAAAAGGAAGAAAATATAGTTTAGAATATACATTCTTCAGTAAATCACATTATAAACAACATTATGCATCCTCAACATCTTAGAAGATAAAGAAAGAGCTGAAGAGTGAACTGATCAAATTCTGATCTTTAAAGAAGAAAGTGAAAATATCTTTGTTGAAGTAGAGGTCTTGAATAGAATGAAGAAAATCTGAGAAATTGGTTGTAGGTTGTCTTAGCAAGTTGGGTGCTATAGCAAAACCATAAATATGTGGCTTACATAATAATAATAATAGCAAAAACACATTTATTTCTTATAGTTCTGGCAACTGGTATGTATGAGATCAAGCTGCCAACAGATTTGTGTTGGTGAAAGACTGTTTCCTGGCTTTTAGAGAGCCATCTTATTATTTAATTATTTTATTGTGGAGTGTGGCAAGAGACAAAGAGAAAGAGAGACAGAAAGAGAGAGAGCGAAAGAAAGGGAGAGAGAAAGAGAGAGGATGGAGAGAGAGAGAATGGTGAAAAAGAGAGAAAAGAAAGAGAGAGAGAGCGCTTTCCATCATATCTTCCCTCAACCTGCCACAACTTCACATAATACTAATTACTTCCCCAAACCCTACCTCCAAATGCCATCACATTGAAGGTTAGGATTTTAACATATGAATTTTGGAGGGACAAAACCATACAGTCTATGTTGGAGGAATGAAAGAGAGCCTGACCAGAAAAGGACCAAGGGATACCTATATGACACTGTGTAATTATTTGATGACATCAAAGAGTATACAGTTGTGATGGTCTACATGGCTGTCACACCTTACTTGGCACTGTGTGATACCTGGCCATACATAGAAATGCAGCACAAGAGCTTTAAGAATTCACTGGAGATGCACCAAGGGACCTAGATTCAACAGGGGCTGAAGGAAACTATGGGAAGAATAAGAATTTTTCTAGATTAAAGAAAGAAGTTTCAGAGACTTCGAGGACACAATGAAACCAAAGAAGCAGGAGTGGTGGAAATATGGCAGAGAGGTCTAGAGGACCTGATGTCATGCTCAGGGACTGAAAGGCTGATGCTGAAGGTTTTAGATAGGAAAACTTGTCTGGTTTCAGTGGACTACAAAAAAAAAAGTTCCGAAAAATGGAGTGGACTGTTGCCGAGGGCTTAGAGAGGTGCAGAAAAGTTAAAATAACATAGCATGATGAATTATCAGCATAGATGATGAAGTTTCCTATGATGATATTAGATGTGTGACTGAAGTGAGTATGTGCTGCTTGACAAAAGCTCTGTTTGCTGCAGAATTCTGTCAAGAAAGGAACTGATTCTGGGAAGGGAGAAGAGCAGGGCCATGGCCAGCGTCAGTTATTGGCCTACTGCTCCTCTATGGAAGACAGATATGACTGGCAACATTGCAAGTCAGTATAAATCTACCCTTATTAGGAGAGTGATCTGGAGACCTGGAGCATAATTATACTGTATCTCAGTACACGTCCTTTCTCATGTGGGCCTGTACATCTTCTGGGTACATTGATTAGACAAAATGATAATGTATGTGCTTTTAGACTTTAGGTTCCAAGACATCAGAGATATTTTTCTTCATCCTATGTTTTAAATAGACTGAATGCGCAATAAATGTTTGTCATCATTTGAAAAAATAATAATACACAGAATAATAAGAATGAATGATGTTTGCTGTACTCTTAGGCATCAGACACTCCTCTAAATATTTACACACATTACCTCATTTAATATTTATTATCATCCTGAATGCGTAAATGCTAATTTTGAGCATAATATATGAGTTTACTTTACTAGAGAAAATCTTGCTTTGAAATAAAGACTCTGGTCAATAGTGAGAGAAGCATCACACATAGACACAGACATCTTTGTGATATATCTGGCTAGCTAGAATGCTGTTTAAGCTTTTTCATACTTACAAATCTAGAAAGAGAAAAATGTTTTCCAAACATATGATAAATTGTTGGATAGAATTTCCTATCGATATCTGGATGGAATTATGATCTTTTATAATCCCCACGTGAAAAATCATTTGTGACTTGTTAATAAGGACTGCATCACATGTTGGTTAATAAGAACTACTACATAAGTTATTCATCTCATTAAATCTTGAGTTGTGATCAGTCCTTGCCGCTGGGGCCATCCCAGTACTAGTGCTGGATGGAAGTGTAGATTCTCAGCTAGGTTTATCATGTCTGTGCAGGGATACGGCATGACAATAATCAACACACAACTGCTGTGTGGTATGCACATGTGTCCCCACATTTATTTTGGGTATAATCTTGCTTTATGAGATGAAAATAATCATTTCCGAGCCTTCATGTACTGTAGCCATCAGATAGTGGCTATTATAAAGAAACAAACCCAAAACTCTATTTGATTTATCACGAACTATGTTTAGTGTTGCTGAGTTCCAGGAACCAGGCAGACTTCATGGTGTTAGACTGGGACCTGTGAAACATATTTTAAACCCCATTTATTATCTGGAGCCTTGGAATCTCCTCTCCTGTGCAAATTTGCTTTCCCCTCTAAAAGTCTCCATCCTTGAGACGTGCTTGAAATGAAAGTCAGTTCTTGCAAACTTGCAAAATTGTAGCTGAGGCAGACCGAGCCCCCAGGAGAGGCCATCTCATCCATCAGACCCACTGGCTTTCAAAAGCGAGAGGCTTGTGAGGAGTCAGGATGATGAATCCCAACAGCTGGCAGGCAGCCTCCAGGTTGCAGATGCAGGAGGATGCCAGTGCGTTTGTGGACACCCCTGTGGGGACACTATGTGACATCAGCTCTTGCTGATACTGGGAGAACACGTTTAGGAATACACGCTTGTTCTCAGCACCCATAGGTACATCCACATGCATATGGAGGCAGAACAAAAATGAGGACATCAAGACAGAGGGAAAAGTCAGTATTTTCATATGTCTGCTTCTGCTTCGATAGCAGGGAGACGGCATCAGAAAGATCTTCGTGCCATCCTTCTGCTCTTCCTCCCATCGATGACCCACTGATGGAACTGGACATATTTACTGGATACTTACTATGTGGCAGGCACTGGGCTTGCTGCTGGAGATTAGCTCAGAGCAAGACAGACATGGTGTCTGTTATCAGGGAGTGAGGTGTTCAGGGCTGGGATATATACATAAAAATGCAAAATGCAGTGTAACGAATAGTATCCGATCTCTGGTTGTGGCAGTCAAAGAACAACGCCTGAGTTAACACCCTTCCTTCTTCCAGGCATAGGTCTTGTATGTCTTGACTGTATGGTTGCAAATATTCTCCGCCCGTGTTACTTTCCTGCTCCTGCTGTACAAATGAACCCCATGCTTGGGGAATTCGAAGCACACAAATGTGTTCTCTGATAGTTCAGAGTTCTGACATTTGAAGTCAAATGTTTGTCAGGGCTGTTTCCTCTGGAGTTTTTGGGGGTCATTCTCCCTTTGTCTCCTGCAGCTTCTGGTGGGTCCAGGCACCCCTTGGCCGGGTGCAATGCAGCTTTCATCTCTGCCAACATCTTCCAAAGGCTTCTCCCCCATGTTTGTGTCTTGAATTTTCTCTCCTTATCAGGACAACAGTCATGGATTTATGTTCAGTTCCATCAGCGGGTCATAGATGAGAGAAAAAGCACAGGCTGGCACAAAGATCTTTCTGATGCCAGCTCCCAGCTATCGAAGAAGAAACGAACATATGAAAATACTGATTTTCTCTCTTTAGCTTGATTTCCTCATTTCTGTTCTGCCTCCATTTGGATGTGAATGTACCTATGCCATATTCCAGGATGATCTGATCTTAATGAGGGTACATCTGCAAGGAACTGATTCAAAGTAACACCGCATGTGAGGTTCCAAGGATTAAGACTTGAAGATTTTTTTTTTTTTTAAAGGAAGGGTGCAGGCAGGAATGAAGGCAAGTAGGCAGGCAGACAGGAAGGAGAGGAGGAAGAAACACTTTTATTTTATTTTCATTTAGTTATTCACAGATTGTTTTTCCCCGGAACCGGGACTTGGACCCAAGGGTATGTGGCTTGTGTCCTTCAGAGGCAACTGACTTAACTGCTGTTCTATCAAGGCACGTCAAATGTACCTTATTTGACAGGGATACAATTTAATTTATACAACATGATACTGTTTTTCATGTGCATGTAGTTTTGATCTTTTATCATCCTCTTTTTCCAGAACTGCTTAGCCCTTTAGACAATTAATCTGGCTGGACGCTAAACCTTGTTGAATTATTTGGAATTTGGCTTCTAATTATTTCTGTTTCTTTGTATTATTTTGATTCTTTGGGTGGCATAACTCTTTCATTCTCAAATAATGACCAGTGGCTCGTGAGATGCTAAGCTCTGAGTGGGTCAGCCTCAATCCTGGGTCCAAATCCCTGAGACCAGAGCTCAGGGGTTTGAACAAATGTATGTTTGCTGAAGAGAGCAAATGAACGCACTGGCACGCACACATGGATTCAGTGAATGGCTTACAGTGGAACGTGGTCCCTGAGGAAGAGGGCTTGTGGAAAAACACTGTCCCCAGCGCCCTACAAGATGCCCCTATTTTAGCTAAAGACCCATAACACATAAGGACTTGTGAAGTTCTGACTATCTCAAAGTATGCATGATTATTTGGGGAATTGAGTCTTGATATTTCGTGACGTCAAACCACTACCAATGTTTCCAAATGTTACTATGGTAATGAAAGGAAGAAAACAACGCGTTTGCCAGAAATACAAGGCTGCAGCCAGTCAGAACACCATTTTCTAGGATTAATTTCCCCCAGTTCTCTAATTTCTCTAGCTCTGGGATTTTCAAAGTCTTCTCCAAGCTTTTAGCAAATGCCCAAGAATGAATGATTCTGTTTTTAAAGCTCTGAATTGGTCCCATGCATAAGTAAAAGCCAAATTAAGTCTCTTTGTCATCTTCTAAAGAAATAACCCAATCACATGCAGAATTTTGCTGGAATTCATTGTTTCATTCCATGGGTACCATTGTTGAGCGCTCAGAATATTCTCTCCCTTTCTGTCTACTCTGTACTGCTTTTACATCTTATAAAAAGAAGAGCTCCCTATACCTACAACTACAGCATCTCCCCTACCGTCCTTTCAGAAAATCACTTGTATCAAGGGGGGTCTTTTCTATACATTGTCAGCATCCTGACTGGTGTTTTCCTATGAAAATTGCCTGCCAGATGTTAAAGGAATAAACATTCCTCCATCTCTATCCTGAGATAGAAACCCATGCTGATGTTAAAGGGTTTGATTTGCAGACTTTAATCATTTCATTTTTTATTATCTTCCCTCCAAAACTTTTGTTGAAAAGGAATGGGACTTGAAAGAACTCTTCCATCTTTACTGGCACTTTGGTTATTTAGGAAGAAGTCAAATTAAAAAAAAAATTATTTCATCTTCTCCTGATCCCACCCTTTCAAAAGCTCTGGAAACAAAGTCAAAGGAATGCTGCTCTTGATTTTAAGATTTTTTTTTTTAGCAGATCTTAGAAAAAAGACATCCCTGGATGGAGGTACCTACCACAGACAGCTTCTGCCGTGCTGCTGCAGTCTAATCTAGGCTTTGGTTCAATAGTGAGACAGAACAGCAACCTCTGTTTGGGTACATCAAGTCTCCTATAATAAAGTGACTTTGTTCGCAGAAGAAAGGCTGATACATTTCTGTATAATGAAGCAGCATGGTGTGCACTAAACAATTGTTCCTAATTCTAACATTCTAATGATTCCTAACATTAGAATCATTGAGGAGAGGGGCTGCACACATTTTTAAGACACACGACCGCTTCAGTTTCAACTACAATGATTTTGGCTTAATTGCCTGGGAGTGGAACCCAGGGATGGGGATTGTTTTTAAAACTCTCTAAGTGAACCTTGTGAGAAGCTACAGAGCTTCTCAAACTTGAAGGGCATGCACACCTGGGGAGCTTGTTAAAAGGCAGTTCTGACTCAGCACACCTGGGCATGGCTTGGCAATGTGCATTTCTGATGAGTTCCCAAGTGGTTTCCATGATGGGGGCCCTGGGGACCATATTTGGGCCTACTGGGACGAAGATTATCTTGAAAACTGGAAAAGTTTGAGACTGAGAACCAATCTGATGTTTGGTTTTGTTCATGTTACTAAAATATACTGCACTTCAGTCCTGTCTTCTAGAAAGTAGAAATCAAAGTTCTTGCATTCCAGGACTGAATGGAGTAAACAGTGTATAAAAAGTCAGATGGCAAAGACCTGATGCTCAGTAGCTAAAGAAAAGCTATTTCCATTTTGTTTTCCTCCTCTCCACCTTCCCCAGCACCAACAACTCTTGAAAGGCAAAGGTCAAAGGTTATTGTTGGGGGTATGGTTGCTATGGAAACTTTATCCTTTAGAGGAAAAGGCTGGGATGGCATCCATAACCACAGGGACCTACTGACTATCAACACAGCTGCTTGAACAAAATGCTTTGAAGACACAGCTTTCCGGAGAAATCTTTGCATTTTTGAGATATAAAATCTACTCAAAGCTAGCTTCCTTGTCTTTGATTACACAGTCATCTCTTTCACATCCCTTACAAATGTGACCCCATCAAATATGTAGGTTAAAACCAAAATCATCTTTTAAGGATGGTTTGAGGTTGCTGGATAGGTATTTTCAAGCGTGTTGAGTTCATGTTTTGCAACAGTTGGTTCAGTCAGAGGTATACCAAATCAGTCTGGAAAAGATGCTTGAGGCCAGAGTTTCAGCTTCATGAAATGGATCAATGAGAATCTCTTCAAAGAATACCTGTGGAATCTTCACCAATCCAGTAGGAATTCAGGATCCTCAGAGCCCGACAGTAGAAATGATGTTTGAGGTCAGAGTTTTGTTTTTGTTTTTTTGCTGAAGGAATATTGTATTTTGACAATTTGTTTTAAGATACACACAATAGTATTTTTACATTTACATAGCAAATTATATACCAATATTCCCATTTTTTTCCTCCCTTAATTTACAGTTAATTCTCTTGCCACCCTGATTACACCTCATCCCAGAAGCTAAGCAGGGTTGGGCCTGGTTAGTACTTGGATGGGAGTCCATAGTTTTACTACCAGTTTGAGTTTGTACCATATGGGAAAGACTGAAGGATGTGGTAGGCTCGGCACATGCAGAAATATTGAAACACTAGTCTGAGTGAAAGTGGAGGGTATCAGAAGAATAAAGACAGGAAAAGGGAATGTCACACATTTTGATAGTAATTGCTGCTGCTCATTATGTATGTTTGATGAAGGAGGCCCAAGGCATGATATACCCATCACACCGCTGAGACAGAGAGCAGTCGATGACTAATTAACATTATGACATGTACCTGAAGGAAAACTTCAGAGTACACTGAAAACAACAGATGATGTGATCTCTTAGTTGAGGTCAGGAAATAACTCTCAAATGACTCTTACTCTGAGACTTTAGAGAATGACTTGAGTTCTTTGAAGAAGGGGTGAAAGTGAGGGAGAAATGTAAGATGTGTATTTACATCCCAACTCTGCCACTCACTAGATGAGGGACTGGGGACAAGTTGTACATTTTCACTTTTATAAAATGTGAGTAAGGTATATACTTTCCAGGATTGCTGTATTGCTAAATGAGACAATGCATTAGGAAGCTCAAAAGTGGCAAATATCTAGTCCTCCTCTTCAGTCCCATTTACTGAGCAGCTACTCTGCTTTTGTCACAGAAATTATAACTCATGATGAATACCTTTCCAGTCCCCCGCCTTCCCGCCCTTCATGGAGGAATGTGCGGCAGGTTCTATTTGAAAGCACATGCCATTCCTGGGCAAGTTTGCTCCTTCTTTCCTTTCCCTCTGCAGTGAACATGTGGTCATGAGTTGAGAAGCTAGAGAATTCACCACAGCATCATTCCATTCCAGACTGCACTGCACATATGACTTGAACAAATAGTAAATCTTATGTAAGTAATCCAAAAGGGGTAGACTCCTTATTGCAGCAGAACCTAGCCTATCCTTGTTAAAGACTGCTCAACACTAAGATATTTTCACAATCATGTTGAAGAGTGGTATGTCAGGAACTTATTGCATTTATTTAAAAAAAAAAATAATGAGGGTGCTTCCTTTTTGTTGGGTGGAAGCCATCAGGTAAACCAGGAGGGGTGCCTGCAAGTCTGCCCGGGACTATGGAAGAAGCAGCAGCCCCACATGATGCACTTTCTTCTCAGGGTGCATCTATGGGAGCACTGCCAGCTCTCTGTGAATAAACCAGCTCAGGTTTGCAGGACGCCTTCAGTCTGTCATTGAGGAGCGAGCTGCATACTGCTGTGGGGCTCTGAGGGTCCTCAATTCCTACCAGGTTGGTGAAGATTCGAGATACATTCTTTGAAGGGATTCTCATGGATCCATTTCACAAAGCTATCAGAAGAAATCCTGACACGCAGTGGATCAGCAAACTAGGTCACAAGCACAGGGAGCCGCGAGGACTGATATCTGCAGAGACTGCAAGAGCTGTGGTGGTGGAAGGGCTGCGACCACCCCGAGTTGATGGTTCTTGCTGTGCAGCATGGAGACGGCGCAGCAGTCTCCAGCATTCCCGCTACCTCTAAGAAGTCATTTTTGTAAAATTCTTCCCTAATAAACCTTCTACGGCTGTCAAAAGCAAACACAGACATCAAAACAAAACAAAGACGATAACCAATGACTTAGGAAATGGAACTTTGAAGCCCAATGTAAAGGCACTAGCTGGACACTGATGAGACACCTCTTCCTGCCTCTTGCTGTTTGGGCCAGGAGCACAAATCAAACTCATCAAACATTGGAAAGGAGGGAACAACAGCTCATGTTAGATTAAACTGTTTTGTATTTACTGAGGCCTCCATTCTTTATTAAGGTGCTTTCTGGTCTCTTGTTAAGTGACTTGCAGCCTCAACTGCACAAATAGCCCCCCTTCCCACCCACCTTCACACCTCGCTGCTGACTTGGCTCCTATCACTCCTTCTGGTTGCAGCCTGCAGGCCGGTTTGCCATACGGAGTGCTCTCACCCCGTCTTCAGCCTTCTCTCCAGGGCATGCCTTCTGCTTCTCTTCTCTTTGGCTTCTTCACTTGCCACAGACTCATTTCAGAACTGCAGGGGCAGTCTGTCATGTCTGAGTGTTTCTGCACGACTGCTTTGCTGAGAGAAACACGGCCACAGAGCTAGAGCGCCAGGATCCCTTGCCACCCTCCGTCCCCATCTTCAACCGGCCTTCCTCTCTCCTCCTGGCAGCTTCCCCCTCCCTCCTCTGGTTGTGCTGTTAGTGAAGATACAGACATATTCTTGTCAGGTGTAAGATTCTTCTTTCTTTATTTGATATCAAATTCTGTTGCCAACTGGATTCTATCGAGCTGCTTTTTCTGTGTCTCCTGAGCACTATGAAACCCGCTTGAACATACACTTAGGCTAAACTGTGATGCTTTGATGCGCTTCTGACAGTGTGTGTATGTATCTTTCTCTCCCAGTCTAAATACAAAGTACTTCCTAAGTCTCTTCTCCAGCAAAAATCCACTATCTCTCCACTTAACTATCAACGATGAAATTTTATATGGGCATATGAGTGTTTCTTTAACTGAAATCATCTTGCAGTCAGGTTATGAAAAGAAAATATGGCTGGGTGATAAGAGAACTCAGTGTGTACTGATTTTGGGAGCTAGAGATAAAGAAGTGAGAAGGAATGGGCCATGCAGAGAGGTTAATGTGCTGGGTTTCACGGAGATAGGAAGTAGCCATACCTAGATTTAAACTCATGTGTCATAAAGAGTGAATGAATGCTGGATAGATAGTTGGATGGATGGATGGATGGATGGATGGATGGATTGATGTGTAGAAGTGTGGAGAAAATACTCCCTCCCTCCAAATTTCTTCTCAGACTGGTAGAGCAAGCAAATTAACATCAGACAGATTAATAGGAGAAAAAAATACGGAGAATTTGTAAGACTGTAAATTTAAAGATGAGTTAGACCGAGCACTTACATCCTACGCTAAGGATTCGGACAGAGATACACACTGTTAGGTAGAGAGGAGAGGTTCCAGTCTACAAAAGAGTGAATGATTTAATCTAACAAAACCTTGCATCTAGGTGTTTGCTCTGATTTAAAATAGGTTTCGCTGATGAAAAAGTCATTTCTGAAGAGACCCTGTAGCTAAGAAATCTTTATTCTTTAAAGTAATGGTAGCAGCTTCTCCAGAGACCTTTAGGACATGAACATTTAGTTCCACATACCAAGGTGACACATATTGCAAAAAGCCTGCTCTAGATGTTTGCCTGTAGAGAGGGAAGAGTATCATCGGCAGAGCAGTCCAGGTGAGAGAAGAAAGAGGGAGCCAGGGTAGAAAGTTTATGACCACGTGTGTGGCAGAGGCTTGTCTGGGCAGCAGTGGGTTTTGTCTGTGTGAAAGAGGACATGCCACTGGAGGCTGGAGGGCAGGAGAAACTCTGCCAACAAACCCCTTCCTCTCAAGGGCTCCTGACAAGTTGTATTTTAATCTAATTAATACATTCAGGAAGTCGGGCCACAAGGAACGTGATTATTTAATTGTTTTGTTCAAAGAGTATGAAGCAGGCTATTAGTCTGGGGTCATGACTCCAAGGTTCATTTCAGGTTATTACCTCGGAGGGCTTTGGAATAAGAGCGGCTGATTGATTCTTTCCCGCTGTTCCCCTCATTAATTTACAAAGTTTCATTGTGTTGGTGCTAATTTGCCTAGTCTGGAATGAAATGTAAAACAGATTCAGACTGATAAAAACTATTTGGTATCTGTTATTCCATCTTGTTCCTGCCCCTGCATTTTCCTTTCTAAAGATTTTCAGGTACATGACTTTCCAGTCTGATTATAATTAACTATTTTTCCAGATGACAAATATTGTCTCTAATGATTAAGCAGTGAACAGCAAAAGGATATTTGGCATCTCATTTCTAATGTAGCAAACACTTGACTTCCCTATTAATTTTCCTTGACTCAGGAAAATTCATCTAACCGTTGTTCCGCAAATCCCCTTTTGGAAAATCCAGATAATGAAACGCAAATCTGAATACCATGCCCTCCTCCCCCATTCATATTTTTAAATGGTTGCCTTGGCCTGCAGCTCAGATTTGAGCTTGATATTTCACGACTTTTGATTTGGCCTCAACTTACTTTTCCAGACTCATATTCTACCACTGTCTAGCCAGTGTGTTTTGTTCTATTATACCAAACAATGTTCTATGTTTGCGCTCCTATTTTTTTTTTTTTTTCTGGTAAGGTTTCCCCTACCTTTGGGCATTTACCAAATTCTTTTTCTTCCTTTAGCATGTCATCACTTTGAAGTTTTTCTGGCTACCACAGGTGAATGACTCAATTACTTACATGTTCTTGGTTCCTCTGTTAACACTTGCCACATTTCATTGTAATTATTTGTCTAGATACATATTTTGTTGCATACTCACACACACACACACACACATATTCTCACCTCCACTCTGAGTTTCTTAAAGCTAAGGAGTAGTTCAGATTTAAGCCATTTTATATGCCAAAGTGCTAATAAAGTGATTAACAGTAACAGGAACTTCACATAGATTGACTGTGAAGATATGAAGAATATTTGGCTTACCTGATATCTATAGTCATGATGATTAAATTGTGTATTAAAACCTAAAATTTTTGAATACCCAAACTGCAAAAGTGTGTGGATGTAAGGAATCATCTTTCATTGATGTGTTCAAAAATGTTTTCCAACTCCATCTCGATTACAGAGTTTTGAATATTTTCTTTTCTTTGTTTTTGGTCAGAAGCAGTCATTTATTCATTTGTTTATTCATTCATTTGTTCATAAAATCCACAAGTATGCCTGCTAAACCATGTGTAGACATTGAACAGAATATCTATAAACAATATTAATATCATACTGGATAATATGTATACATATGTGCAAATAAACACATGTGTGCATACATAAACACATATATGCATGTATGTGAGCACATATATGTGTGTATATATATTACATAGAGTGAAAACATGAGAAAATGTCCCCATGGCTTCATGGATCTCAGAGAGTCACAATGAGTAAGGCTTTATTTCTCTCAGGATTTCAGCTGATGTTACATTACCTTAGTGCCTGACCTATGCACCAACCACAGATCATGTCCTCATAACCTGGGCCCTTTATTCAGTGAAATGCTTTGATCCTTGGGTGACTCCCTTTTGCACATGAACAGACTGTTTTTCTTCTAAAAGCAGTGGTAGATTCAGGCTAACGTCTCACAACGCCCCTTCCAAACCCTCATCCAGCGTGGAGAACTACCTGTTTTCTGGGTTGGTTCATCAGCCCCAACATACCATCAAAATCGAATCAAGGTATTTACATAAAGTCTCCCCCTGGATAAAGAGTCAACATATAGTGAGAAACAGCATGCTGAACACATTTTTACCCAATCTCTAGTTTCTTGTCAGAAAGAAATGCTTTGCTTCTGTGATTACTAGTAACTGCTATGAATTTCCTAACTCAAAATTGTTCAATTCAACAACCTGCTAACTATAATTGCTCTTGGCAGCCTCTGGCCATGATGCACTAGTTTCTGGTGATCATTTTCTTGAAAAGTGGACTGTCTCTCATTGCCTGATTCTGGCCCCTGTTCTCTCATCACCTCTATGGAGAGGTTAGCTGAGAAGGAGGTGGGGAAGGATGAAGGTCAAATCTGTTACTTTTTATAGAGACAGAGTTAAAATAATTTCCTGTGGAAGCGGAGGACATTTTTTTCATTAGCTTTGCTTCCTGCTCTGGATCTTAGATGCTGGGATATATATATATATATATATATATATACATACACACATACACACACACACACACACACACACATATTTAACTTCTATGGGCCAACTTCCTTTGCCTGAGGTTGCTGAGAGATAGAGTTTTATGAGTTCAGCCCACCTACACAGTGCTGAGGCTGGGATAGTGATGAATGAACAGAAGAGAGACTAGTAAGCCAGCCCTGAATATTCTGGACAAGAGTTTAAAGGAGAAGCCTCAAAGAGGTGTTTTGGGAAGCAGGCAACCATGGAATTTTTAGGGTTCAAGAAGACTGAGTGGAGGGAATATGTTTCAACTTCCTGCTACTTGGTTTTTAATGCTAATCTTCCAGAAAAATGCTCTTTCATACATTTGTCCATATACATTTGTTGAGAGCCAGCTGTGTGTTGGACACTGCTTTAGGTGACAGAGAGATCAGGCAACGACAGACATAACACAATAGAGGAAAACAGAAATGTATTGTTTCTTATACCTGAGGAGTCAAGGTTTCTAGCTTCAAGCTAAGCTGGATTCAGGTGTTCCATATTTTTAGGGCTCCATCACTATCCCACTATTGAATTTTTGTGCTAGCTCTATTCTCCTTCAGGTTTTTTTCTATTCAACATGCAGATGGTCACAGGCAACTTCAGGCGTGCATTCTCACAGCTTCTCATTGCAAAAAGTCTGTCTCGTTTTGAATTCATCCAGGAAAAGTCCTAGACCTGCATCTCATGGACACAATGGATTTTATATACCATCCTGAACTAGTCACGATGGCTTTTCATGACCAGGCTTTTTCCCTATGCTCATCCCTGTAAAAATGGAGGGGATCATACCAGCTTTGTCTGCCTTAATCACTTGACCTGAGAATGAGAGAAAAAAAATGATAGGACTAGGAGAAAGATACACTAAGTACTGAAAGAAGCAACATAAAAACATACTCATTTCAATAAATAAAAAATAGACTCAAAGTTAGCAATTAATTTGACCAGATGTCTAGTGCTAGCACGAGTGTTTTGTTGTCATTTTTGTTTTCAGCAATCATCAAAGCCAGGTTTGAAACCATGGATGTAGGTGTACTGCTTGCTGTTTCAATGTTTTTGTACCTTCATCACTCAAACATTCCACATGCACTTCCAGGATTGACATCTACAGTAACCCCAGTGATACCTGTGTCCTGGGGTTCTTTCATACCTTTGCATAATTTCCTCAGTTCTGTATGCATTGAACCCTGCGATTTGCTTCTGATGAGTGGAATATAGAGAATGTGATAGGGTGGCACTTTCATGGTTTAGATACAAAAGATCATTACTTGCATTTTACTAGCAGATTCTCTTCTCTTGCTGCCTTTGATGAAGCCACCTGTCACTTGGGAAAACCCTTAGGGCAAAGAACTTAGGGAAACTTTCAGTTAATAACCATGCAAGGAGGTTGCAACCTCTTTGGAAAATAGAGATTCCTCAAAGAAATAAAGACGAATCTACCATGTGATCCAGCAATCTCACCCCTGGGCCTAGACCCAGAGGATACAATTCTATCATCAGGAACAGTGTCTGCACCCCGATGTTCAAAACAGCACAGTTCACAAGAGCCGACATGGAAACAGTCCAAATGTCCAACAATAGATGACTGGATAAAGAAACTGTGGTCTGCTCAATGAAATTCCATGCAGCTACTAAAAAAATGAAATTGTTCCCTTTGCAACAATCTGGATGGAATTGGAAGAGATTACATAAGTGAAATAAATCAGAAAGAAAAAGATGAATACAGGATCGTTTCACTCATCTGTGGAATATAGTGAAATGAAACAAACAGGTGAACCCCAGCAAACACTCACAGGACACAAGATGATGACTGCTGTGGGGATGGGAGTGGGGAGGGAAGGAGAGAGGGGAAAAGGTGGTAGAAAAGGACATTGGAACTCTGGTGGAGGGCATGGCATGAAATACAGAGATTCAATGTCAGTATTCAAAAGTTAACGTAGCACTGTGAGCAAAGGAGATAATAAATATCAGTAATTTTTAAAACAATAGCAAAGCAAGGAACAGAGGCTCTCACTTTAATAGCTAGTGGTGAACTGAATGCTTAAAGAAACTCCTGAGGGAGTTATGAAGAGCATATTCTTGATGGATTACTTTTTGTGATGGTCAAGTTCATATGGCAACTTGATTGGGCCAGGGAGTGCCCAGATATTTACTCAGACATTACTCCAGGAATTTCTGGGAGGATGTTTCTAGATGAGATTAACATTTAAATGTGTAGAATGAGTACATCAGATTACTCTTAATAATGTAGGTGAACCTCACTCAATTTGAAGAAGATTTGAGTAGAACAAAACTTCTGACTCTCCCTTGAGTGAGGGAGAATTATTTTCTGCCTGATTGTCTTCTGACTAAGATGCCTATTTTTCCATTGCACTGGACTCAAACTGAAACACTGGCACTTCATAGACTTTAGCTGATAACTACACCATCAGCTCTCCTGGGTCCCAAGTCTTTCAGTCCAGTTGAAACTAAATTAATGGCTCTCCTGGCTTTCAGTTTGCTGTCTTACTCTGTGTACCTTCAGACAGCCCACTTCCATAATGATATGAATCAATTTCTTTCTTTATATATATGTGTGTGTATATATATATATATATATATATAATATATATATGTATCTATCATCTAACTCCATCAATCATCTATCATCTATCTCTTGTTGGCTCTGTTTCCCTAATTAATATACACCATGGTATCCCCAGTTAGATTATTACCATTTCTTTCAACACCCTGAGATAGCTCACCCATCCATTGCACGTAGGAGTGATTTGATCTGATATCACAGCTTGACCTAAATTCCTGGTGGCTTAGCAAGGCTTTAGAGACGATGCCAGCTTAAGCTTGGGAACTGCTTGGAGGTGAAAAGGTGATGAGAATAAAAAATACCGTCAGATGCATCCATATTTATACTTCTCTAGACACTTGGACCACTCTAGTGGAGGTATCATCCATACCTCTCCCTTACCCTGTGATGGGTGTTGGGCTGCATTTTATAAAATACAAAGTCCTGGTGATTTTTAATGGAAATATTTCTTTTGAATGTCATACTTGCTTATTTGTCTTAATGATGAAAGAGAAGGAGCAATTCCTATTTGAGTCTGCACCTTCCATAATCTCATCCAACAGAATTTCAGAGTGGAGTAGAAAAGTGGTTGAAATGAAGGGACTGGCAGTGACTGAACCCTGAATTACAGGTGTCCTGTCCTCTCACTTCATGAGGTCAGGTCTTTTACTTAATATGCTTCTAGAAATAGCATAACTAGTGATAAATTCCATTCCGTTTTTCATGTCACAAGTATTTGGTCAGAAAAGAAAAAAAAAAAAAAGATTTAATCACAGAGCAGCTGAAGTCAAATTCATAAATAATGATACCGTACAAGGTGAGCTGCTCCTCTTCCACACCAAAGGTAAATCCCTGCATTATTCATGTTTGAGTTGATCTTGTCTGACATCTGGAATTCTTCTCTGGGTGGGTTAGTGGGGGGAACACTTCTTATTTTAAAAACCTCTTCTGCTTCAAAAGGCATTTGTTTTCCTCTGGAAATATGTGACCTGTGATATTATTGTTTCAAAAGGCAGATTCAGCTATGTCTGTGGATTCCCCTGCTTGCCCTACTAATGGTCACTAGCCATGCTAGGCAAACAAGTTTATGCTTTCTCCATGAAGTCACTGGAAAGAGAGGATCCAGAATTCAGATTTCAGCTCTTGAGATGATAAACCTAAAAAAAAAGGAAAAAACAAAATGAAAATTCCTCCATTCCGTAACTGTAATTACTGGTCTGAATTCTGCTTTCAAATCCATAGACTCAGCAGCTTTTGTTGACTTTGGAGGGGGAGGAGGGCAGCACTGCTTAAACCACTGACACGACTTGCATTCTCTTTGCCTCAAGTTGGTGAAAAGGAGAGGAGATGGAAATGGAAAATGTGTGGAAACCTGGAGAAAGACCACGAGGCGAGCAGACTGCTGAGTGATGGTGAGAATTATATTTTAAGAATAACTGATTATGTGAAACCTGTTGTCTCAGCAAAAACAACCTGAAACTATACAACAACAGATGGTTTTAGCTGCGGGTCTGTACTTACTGGCCTGTGATAGAGAATTCTGCGCCCTACACAGCGGGAAGACTCTTTGCATCTGTCATGCCTACATCACTAGACGAGCCCCCAGTAAAGTCGTGAATGTGAATGTGCTTTGTGAATGTGATGTTGAGCCTTTCAGAAAACAATCCAGGCAGGTATAATGCCTGGCGACACCATCTGCACAAGATCTGGGAGCAAGGAGAAGTGTGATACTAGGAAGGAATGTTTAAGATAACTATGCAAGATGCTCAAAATCCTACAGAGAGCAGGACTGCAAAGTCACACTGTAAAGCAGGTCAGGGGACTATGAAAAGTGAAGAAGGAAGCATCCTTGCTCCTGGCTATCACCATCACACAAGATCCTAGCCAAAATTGTCACCTCTTCCAATTATTACTGAGAATCTCTAAATATGGATTTTCTTGTGATATAAACAGAATTTGAAATCTAAAAATAAAGAAAAGAGGGTAGCTGAAAGTACTAATTTAAGGAAAAGGGAGACAGAGTGAGTGTGAATTATTTATTTTTAACACAGGAAGATTGCTCATGAGGGAAAAAAAGAGACACTCAATTTAAGCGTCTATAATATTTATACTCACCCAGCAAGGGTCATTAACTAACTTTGTCCCACATAGACTGCATGAAAATCAAAAACAATCAATAGTCACAAAATAATCCACATTTTAAAGTTCCGCTTTAAAACTTCAAAGGCTTCCCTTTAAAATCTATTAAAAACATCATCTCTACTCAGGTCCATCTTGCCCAGGCTTCTTGTACTTCTGAGACATTGAACTCTTAAATATTGCACACATCGATTTTTCATAGATGTTTGCTTTCTAAGATGCTGTGTCTTCTGTATCAAGTTCTCTTCTGAGCACTCCATCATGGAGCTAAGAATTGTTCTTTAAAATACAACTCAGATGTAGCTTTCTCTGCCATCCATTTAAGCCTTCCATGCAAATTATTCACTGTATTTTATACTTGCAGGGTTCTTTGCTCATGTTTTTGTTAAGAATATGTGCTAAGTTGAATTACAATATGAAACATGTTTATCCTAAAAGATCGTGAGCGTCTTGATGTTGGGGACTACATTTTTCAACCTGTTTCTACAAGACCTACAGCGCACAGTGGAACACTAAGGATTTTCCAGTAATATTTCTGGAAAGGATAAATGATAGAGTCCTATTCCTACCTTAGAGTTAGAAAACCAGAAAGAATGTCATTTGGCTTAACAAGGAATCAAAGCTTGGTAAGTACACATCATAACTTTTCTTCAACCCAGTAAGGCTTAAAGCTAGACGGAGCAGCAGCGACTAAAATTTAGAATGACAGCTACTCCTGAAGAGACAGAGTTGGGCCCTGAGCACTTGTCCACTGAGGACAAAGCTTGAGGTGCTGAGCATCCTATAAGAGAGAAGAAATCAGCCATATATTTTAGCAGATTATTAAGAGGCAAGTGTCAGTCAGTATGAGAGTATAGAACCCTTGTGAAGCAAAAGTAGAGGAGATACTCTTTATTTAAGCCTGGAGCTCTCTAAAAACAGTGACTAACAATAGTCTATGTGCTCCTCTGTCACAAAACTAGTTTGTAAGTGACTGGAGGGCAGGACAAAGTCACTTGTTATGTATTGTTGATCGCTTACTGTTTTATTCTCCTTTTCATCATCTGTATGCTTATTTCTGGTCCCTGCCTCTCTTTATTATAATATGAATTGTACCAGTGCAGAAAACTTGGTGGGTTTTTTTCTTGTTTTTGTTTCAATTTCTACAATCCCCAAGCTTAAAACAATGCCTGACGAGAAGTCAGAACGTACTTTTTGGGAGGGTGGGTGGGATTTGAATTGATTAACTAGGTCTAATGAATTATTAAAGTGATCAAGGTATAAGCTATATCTTAGAGTAGAAGAAATAAATGCAGAATTAGTGAGGTTTCGTAGAGGGATAACACCAGGGGAAGTCAAGAGAATTCATTTGATGAAATAAGGAGTAAAGTCTATGGAAGAGCCCAGTGCAGAAGAAAGAGGGACAGAGAAGGGTGAGAACAAGACGGAGGCGGAAGAGCCGGAAAAGTAGGGGAAAGAAAAGCACAATAACTTTTCATTAAAAATGATTAGTAAACAAATCATAATTATAATAAAATCTCAAAAACACTTTATATAATTTCTTATAAACTCACACCTACTAAGTGAACAAGGCATCACTTGTCTACTTTACAGTTGAAGAAACAAATTTAGAGTGATCCGTTAATTAGTCATGGTGCTCACACATCAAAAGAGTATGTGATATTGGCTCCCAATATAAAGACAACAGGAGACAAGGTGTAAGAGCCAAGATACAGGTACTAAGAAGTAGAAATTAATTTCCAAAGACAATATCTATTTTCTCTCATTCAGTGGTGAAGGTCCAGGTGACACCTTAAAGGTTTGTGTTCATTCATTTAATAGCAACAATAGTCCTCTATCTTTGGTCCTGAAAAAAAGTTGTCAGGTTTGTTTTGTTTTTAAAGACTGTGACTCTAATAGTGGACCTTTCCCAAAGAGAAAGAGGGCAAGAAAAACCTGAAGGAATAACAGAGAACCGGAATGTCCTTTCTTCATGGGGAAAACATGCTGGATAAAGTAATTGCCAAAGAAAATGGAATACAAAGTAAGGGAAGAAATGAGAATGTAGAGGAATATTCCACTTCAACCTAGGAATATGATAGCAGAATGATGAATCCATGAGTTCATACGTTTTCTGTAGTATCAGACAAAGATACAGTTGAAGAAAATAAAGGGATCGACAGAGAACAGAAAAGGGGTTGCTAATGATGGTAAGAGAACTGATCTTGACTAAGTCTTCCATGGCCAGGAGACTTTTAATGCTGATGAAGAAAACTTGGAGGTCAAAGAGTAATTAATTTTTAGGGAAAATATAAATTGATCATTCAGATGGCTAACGTATTTGTATATTACTCATATATATTTGGTTTCCATCCAGCTCTTCAAACCTTTGGAATTTCTTGTGTATTGAGAGTGATCCAAATGTTGAGAATGATCCTTTTGTTATGCTAATGAGGTGACTTTTGGTCACTACCAAAGGATGTGGCTGGTTGCCAATGGAGACGATTATGTGATTGGAGGGCTGGAACTTTCAGTCCCACCCCCAGACTGGGATGGCAGGGAGGCACTGGAGGTTAAATTAATTACCAGTGGTTATTGATTTAATCCATCATGATTTTGCAAGGAAACCTTCACAAAACCTCCAGAGGACAAGGTTTTGTAGAACTTTGGGGTTGTCAGGCATGTGAAGGTACTGGGAGGGCAGCATTTGGAGAGAACATGCAATGTCTGTGTCCTCTCCCCAGGTCTGGCCCCATGCATCCCTCCCATATAGCTGTTTCTGAGTTATAGCCTTTTAAATAAAATGTTTCTCTGAGCTGTGTGACTTGCTCTAGAAGCAAAATAATCAAATTCAAAGAGAGGGTCCTGAGAACTCCTGGAGTATAGATAGTCGTTCAGAATACAGGTAACAACCAAGGCTTTTTACTAGAGTCTGACTCTGGGGACAGAGGGAGATAGTGTTGGGCACTGGCTTTAACCTGAGGTATGTGACACTCTCTCCAGGTAGTTAATGTCAAAATACAGTTGATTGGTAGGTTGCCCAGCTGGAGTCCTGAGAACTGCTTTTTGGTGGAGAGAAAGCCATTCCTACAATTAAAATTGGTTCCAGAACCTGCTGACAAAGCCAAATTCACTCTTTTTTAATGTCTCTAAAGGAGTCTGCTACGTCTTATTCGAACATTTATAATAACTTAAGTGCCAAGCACAGAATGTCTGGCACGTACATAGATTTTAATGTTTAGAGTTGAATTGGAAGTAACTGAAGGAAAAATATTTAAGATCTTCCCTGAATCAGAACAGTGTGATGTATATGCCACGTATTCACATGCATGCATATGCGTGTGCACACACATACATGTGTGCGATTAGCAAGGCCTCAAGACAGAGAGGTACCACATCCTTAGATCTCCCAGCTGTTCAAGTAGCCAGATATCCATTTGATCAGTTGTGCCAATGACATTTGTGCTGATAAATATTTTCAACTATCACTATTGTTCACACTTTAACATTACATTCTTACCTTTCACAACATACACACGTGTTACGCTTTCCCAAGGAGGAAGGGGAGAGAGAGTGAGGAGTATCCACAGGTTTTGGGTCAAATAAACTAGGTTTCTAATCCAGCATCTGACATTTATAAATAAGGTTCTTAAAACATTCAAATTCTTTAATGTAAGATGTGGATATTAATATTTACCTTATTAGATTTTACTGAAATCAAAATAATCATTTATACCAGAATAGAATAAAAGGCAGGGCTTTTTTCCTCAATGAGATAGTTCAAACAATGCTTGTAGGAAAACCAGACACATGTATTTTATCAAACACATTTTAGGGATATATTCAAAAGTCTAATGTCTATACAATTTAATAATACACATGAATATTTATGCATCATATAAAATAATACACTAATTCAGAATAAGTGTATTTTCTAGATCTTGTTTGTTTGAAAATGCATATAAACTCATGTAAGTATCTTTGACATGAATATCTTCTATTTCAAAGTCATTTAACGCTCTTTTCCAAAGCATGCCATCTTTCCCTCAATTATTTGGGATATAGCTTTGAGTTTTTTGAATCTTCCAAGTATATTACTATTGGACCTTTCCTATTAAAGTAAAAATCCCTGATTGTAAAACATCCAGGAACTTTTTCATTTTCTCTATAGATTTGAAATCTTTGCTATTTAAGTAGCTGTAATTCCTTGCAAATGATCTTTAGAGGGTGTATTTATGCTATCATTCAACACTGCCAGTTGTGAAATGGAATAATGTCTGCTTTTTACTGAGCGCATTATGTGGATTAACCTAATTATCTTTCCTAATTGGTAATATTTTGTGCAAAATAAGTAACTGAGAATCCTGTAATAAAAATCCATTTTTTTTTTTTTTTTTTTTTTTCGGGAAAGGTGTAGGCAGACAGGCAGGAAGAGAGAGGAGGAAGGTGCACTTTTATTTTATTTTTATTAAGTTGTTCACACTGATTGTCCCCAGACCTGCCACTCCCCTAGCACCCAGACCTGCAACTAGAACCCAGGGGTCTGTGGCCTGTGCTCCTTCAGAGAGGACTAACCCAACCGCTGCCCATATGACTATCACATTTACAAGAGCTGTGCACTTACACTTGGCAGAGGTGCTTCTCCTTAGAGTCAGACAGATAGCCTGTGTTTTAAGAGACCGCTATAGCATGGGATTTAAAATAGTAGATTTTTTTCTTATTTGCTTTTGCTAAATATTTAATAGACACTTTGTAAAACTAAATCTAAAAAGTGAATTCAGTTATTCTCAACCAGTTAGTGTTGTTTTTAAAATCTATGATGCCATTGAGGGGGAGGGCACCACCCACCAGGCATCAAGTAGAAGAGCCTGACCTCAGAAGAACAAATTGCAGAGACGTTTCTGATGGACTTTGTGAAGACTGGACAGGCTCTGCATGCCTTCTCCACATTGAACTGTTTCCTTCCTGGTGTACCAAACATCACTGGACACATTTTGAAAAATAGTTACAAGTGTTGAGGATTGCAGTAAAGGTGTGCTAATTGCCATTCTTTTTTTAATCTCTCTAAGAAAACAGATGGTAAATGTATACCCCACACTTTTTCTCCATACTGCCTTTCCAAGTGAATTTTCCTTGCCTCCCTTGTTACATGCCTTTTTCTCTAACAATTTCCCATAAAATTTCATTCTCACTGCTAAATTTTCTCCCCACTTCAGATTTATTGAGACGTAATCCACGAATAAAAATGTATATATTTATAGTATACAATTTGATATTTTTGTATACGTATATATTGGAGATGATGGCCATAATCAAACCATCAACATATCCATTACTTCACATGGTTCTCTAGTTTTTTGTAGTAAGAACACATAGGATCCTCTCATTGGAAACCTCAATCACCTTTCTACCCCCTACTTTTGAGTTTGACTTATATACACTGGATTCTACATAGAAGTGAGATCATGTAGTGTTTGTCTTTCTGTGTCTGGTTTACTTCTCTTTGCATAACATCCTAGTATCATCCATGTTACCACAAATAGAAGAATTTCCTTCTATTTTTAAAGACAAATAATGCTCCACCTAAAATACATCCATATATACAATTTTCTTTTTTATTATCTTGTAAATTTTATGATATCATTTTATGAAGGTATTGTTGCTTTGTGCAACTTATGCACTGCGTTAAGTTTTAAATGTTCAGGTTTACTCTTCATCAAATATATTATCACTTGTCACCACCAAGTTCCACCACACTTCTTATATCCTTATCTATCTAGCTATATATGTATATGTATAGAGAGATGCATGTATTCTATATATACAGATATAGAGAGATAGATATGCATGTATTCTATATATAGACATATCTATCATCTATATATATAGATAGATAGATATACACATATATATGTGATGGTTTTCAATCCTTGTCAGTCATCTTGTATTAGGAAGAAATCATTATTTGAAAATAAAGAAACAAAACAAATACAAACCAATGAGAGGAGGGGAGGGAAGGTGAGGAGAGAAGACAGGTAGGGGAAAAGGTGGAGGAGGTGGGGAAGAAGAGAGGGAAGGAGAGAGAGAAGGGGAGGTAGGAGAGGGGGAGGAAGAGGCAGGGAAGGAGAGAGGAGGGGAGGAGAATATTTTCTAATGTAACTGGGAACTTGTGAAATTTTGGAGACAGGGCCTCACACATGATTTCTCAGTCTCTATTTGACTTCATTATCAGAAAGATTCTTTTCCTTTGGTGGGAAAATGTCATAGTCCATGAACTAAAACAAAGAGTGTTTCCAGGACTGATTATATTACCTCAGGAGTGATTGTAATTGGACACATTCCCTTCCCAGGACAGAGTAAGAAGCCCAGGTAGATATCATAACATGGCTCATCGGTCTGAATCGTCTGTCCCTCCCTATAGACTGGGACCTCTTCAGTGTGAAGAGCTGGTGCTGGGACAGTGACGTGAGCAGGGTGAAAGCAGCAGATATGCCTCTCTATGTGCCTCCTAGACCCCAAAGGATAACTTGCATGGGATTAAAAGGGCATTTGTTTATGCTTTCTGCTCTAACTTAATTTCCCGCTACCTAAAATTAACTTGTAAAAAAAAAAAATCTCTTGATCAGTCCTGTTTAAATCTCCATGAAACCCCCAGAATGGAACGAATCATTCCTTCCTCTGAAATCCTATAGCACTTATTATCTAAATCACATTCCCAGTTCAAACCAACTTACCAAAATCTCTTCTATATATAAAACTTTCTGTGAGGGACGTGCAGAGATAAGTTGCTCTCTGCCATCAGGACTAGTTAAATGATCTCACCCATTCATGAGATCAACGTGCGCCCCAGCAACAAATGTGAGGCTGTCTTTGCAAATATCCTCCCCAAATCATGTGCCTTTTCCTTTCTCTGCCTTCTTAGTGGTTTTTCTTCTTTCTGTAACACCTAATTGTCCATATGTAACCCAACTCATTTCTGTTGCAAAACCAAGAATTTATGTCTCCTAATATGCATCCTTCATAAAATCACTAGACTTGGAATAGTTAATTGGTGTGTCTATGCTTCTGTTCCCACCACAAATGTCTGAAGGGCGAGGAGATGAACTCATTTGATTCTAATTTCCTGGCATCTAGCATATCACTTAGCACAAGTAATCCCTCGATACATAGAGAATAAATGTCTATTTATCTCTTATGACTTGTGTGATAATTTCAGTTCCCTTGGAGCTAGGGTCATGAAAGGCTATGTGGTACAGGAGAAATCACAAACTTTTCATAATCTCAGTTACCTTTGTACTCAGAACTAGAAGTTTCAAGAATAATTAGCATTTCTACTTTGTGAATACAAAACAGAAACAGAAGTGGATTTTCCCAAACCTTTATGTTTGTAGGTGAAGAGCTATGATTTGCACCTGGCTGTCCATCTCTAGAGCAGGACTGTTCATCGTTTTAGCCTACCTTTCAAAGAGAATAGTATACTTTTAAAGTTTACATACTATGTTCCAAGGGTATGACACCAATTATTACTCTTTTCATCCCCCTTTATTCTGACTTTATACTCTCCCTTCCTTAATGGGGCAGACATTAAGAACCCAGTAAGATGCTGACATTTACCAAAACAATTCTCTTCCTAAAATCTTAAACAAAAAAAAAAGGCTATAGTTGAGAATCTTGCCCATATCTTTTCTTAATACTAGAAGTTAATTCTCTTGGTAGGCTTTCCATCATTCTAGAGAGAGCGGTTTGATTCGATCACATGTGAATTTCATGGGGACACCAAAGATTCAAATGAGACTGCAGCACAGAGACATTCACTGAGACAGAAAATAGGCAGAAATCAGCAAATGCAAGTGATGTAGTCAGAGGTCTCTGGCACGGACCCTGCAGAGCTTTCATCTGCTGGAAGCATGTCACTCATCATGGCATTTTGTGGGGAACCACAACTAAAGGACCAAGGCACATTCCCATAAAATGGTTATCAGATGCAAGTCTGCAGTTTCTCAAAGAGCGCCCTGTGGTCTCAAATTAGCAGTTCACCACAGAGCTAAAGACAATTCCAGGGACCTCTTTCTCCAATTCTCCCTAAAAAAGGAAATTAGTAAAAAAAAAAAAAAACTGCCAAGATAAGTAGCTTCTTCCTTGTGATCCTTATCTACATTAACTTATCAGAGTCATTGTCTTGGAAATGAAGATAATGCAGCTTCCTACAGAAGTGCAATAGACAGGTATAGGATAGCCTAGATCTCAAAAAAAAAAAAAAAAAAAAAAAAATCCAGATAAATGGTACAGGCTTAAGAGGCAAATAGTCAGATCTTGACTTCATTTACAAATGAGGAAATAATGACCTAGAAAGAATTGGTTTCTTAAGGTCACATCAGCCCTGCAAATAAGCAGGATCTTAAACATGGCCTCCTAAATCTTAACTCAGAGCTTCTCTTATTAATGAATAGAAATTTGGATGCTTGAAACTCACTTTTGCCACTAACTACAAGAATCATGAGAATGAATGCTCTCTAACCTTTTAGAGCCTTAGCTATCCTAACTAAAAACTGTGTGTGTGTGTGTGTGTGTGTGTGTGTGTGTGTGTGTGAGAGAGAGAGAGAGAGAGAGAGAGAGAGAGAGAGAGAGAGAGAGAGAGAGAGAGAGAGAGAGAGGAGAGAGAGAGAGAGGTGGGGGCAGAGGATTATATGTTGTATAGATGCTATTGGGTAAAGGATTGCAGATTTAAACATGAGGATTAGGGAAATATCCTGAGATTTTGACAGTTGAGTAAGGTGTAGAGTCATCTAAGTAGATTACAGAAAGAGAAATCAACAAAATCAAATGCTTTACAAAGAGAAGAAAAGGAGGATTCCTAACATATTTTTAGGAGGCATATCTAACAATAAGTGAGTGGACCTGGAAAATATTAGTAGGGAAGGAGGTCATAGAGAAGGGAGTAGATCACTGTATTTTTATTATGCCAAGATGGATCCATTGGAGGAGGGTGATAAGCAGAGGACTTACTGATTTAGATTTTGACAGAACATGTGAAGAAGGATAGAAATGAACAGGAAGCTGTGATAGTGATTGAGATGTGAACTTAGTCTGGTGAGTTTATGGAGGACGAGAAATATTGGAGGCTAATGTGTAAACTCTTAAAAGACAATTTGCTATTAAAGGGAGAAGAGAAAAGGAGCAGTAGATGAAGGTTGAAGTAAGATGAAGAGATTTTCTCATTTAAAATTTAAAAAAGTCAATCACTACATCTCATCTTAGATGTGAACTCTGAAGCTTTGAAAAAATAAACATGTGCCAAATTACAGAACTAAGAAGTGATATAATCCATATTTGATAGCTGCTTTCTTCCCCCAAACTACTGACAATACTGAGACAGTCCCTTGACAATAAAGCACTTAAATTTCTTTTCCATGTGCATTGTCATGACACAGACTTCCCAAAACAGTGAGGGTCAAATGAGTAGGCAAACCCCTTAAGGATTGGCAGGAGAATTTCTTGAAAGGCAATTGTTTGAGTGGAATCATTTGAGTAGAGCACCTAGCAGAATGAATGGGACTCAGGGAAGTCTTAATGAGTATCTGTTGAACACATATTAATTTAGAAGCACTGTCTATGACCATGTTTTGCAAGTTGTGACATTCAGTTGTTACTGTGTTCATTCTCAGTTTCATAACTCCCTCCCAAGTTTCCCAATACAGCATGTGGAGAGGAAACAATTGCCTAAGCTCACTCTTGGCTAGGAGCTCAGGCACGGTCACCTAGTTTCAGTTCAAATGTTTAACTGGCAAAAGTAATGTTGAAGAGTTCATAAATGAGATGATGTCAGGATGGGCACATTCTCCCTGTGCCTAGAAAGGAAGCATGAGGAATTGTTGTTGGCCTGTGATAAAACTAGGCATTTTCCACTTAGAGAATTAAGTTCATCTGTGTTAATGTTAGTACATATTCTTAACCAAAGGAATCTTGCCTTAGAGTAGGCAGCTGCTTGACCTACCCAGCTGCACCTCTTCAACAAACTCAGTTGATATTCATGTAGAACACAAACTGATTTGGGATAATGGCTAGATTAGTTAATAACAAAGGTCCCTCCTTCCTGCTTCTATTAGCCCTTAAATTGCCATTTGGATTGTTAAATCCATTTTTATTCTATACAGAAGAACACATTCCAGCCATTAGTGGACATTTTACAGTTCTTGACCTGCTTATAAGAGCATGTTTCTGTTGCACATGTTGTATGAAAAGTCAGTAAGTAGAGCATGCTTCATTAATTGCAGCTGCTTTTATATGTGCCAATATTTTTTACCACATGCACTAACTTAAAATGCAGTAGCTCAAAGGATAAAATTAAAAATGTTTATTACTAACAGTCAAAGCTGAATAACTAAGGAAAATCTTTCTTAAAATTTGGTATAATGCTTTTGAGGAAGAAATTAAAAACCTCAGTAATTGCTTAAAGAAACAGTAGTCAGTTAGAGTTTTGCAAATATTTCCACATTGTACCAAGTCAATCATTTGACAGTAACAAAGAAACATTGTCAAAGGTATAATGTCACATATGATTCATTCATTCTATTTTAATAACAGTATTAGTATAGGCATACTACAAAATTCATGTTACTAATGAATAGTATGATTACTTTTAGTAAAATAATACAGCTATGACATCAGCACCCCCCAAATACCATTCTAGAACATTTACATCAACTGGGTATAAATTTTGCTGTTACTCTCCACTTCGGCCGTGAGTCCTAGGCAATGACTGATCTATTATCTGTCTTTATAGATCTGTCTTTTTGAGAAATTCCTATAAATGTACTCATTTATATGTATAATTTGTAGTCTGCGCTGCCTGGAGTCTTTCATTTAGCAAACTGTTTTTGAGGTTTACCCCTATTTGTAGCATGTAGCATATATTAGTATTTTGTTGCTGTTTATTGAGGAGTATGCCATTGCAGTGACCTGAGTTTTATAATTCACTTACCAGTTAACAGGCATATGGATTGTTTCCACTTTCATCTATTATAAATAGTGTTGAGCAGCATGTCTTGCTTTGGTGGAATGTCCATCTTTCTCCATTTTGGTGATGAGAAGGTACTTCTAGTCCTTGACTTTGGTCTCATTCAGTGACTTGCCTTGGCCAATGGGATATTCCAGATGAAATGCAAACAGACGTGTGTTGGCTAGGTTAAGTTTCTCTTTTCAACCTCTGGCATCATCATTGAATAAGTTCCCAGGTAGCTACTGCCTCTTCAACTTAGAGCTAAGCAAGACAATGTCTGGAAAAGACCTGAGTTCAAACCACAGTGTAGAGCTAAGTCCAGACTCACCAGCATCCTGAGGCAGAGCTGCTCCACTGAGTTCAGGTTAATGCAACTGATACAAAACTTGATGGCAGAAGGATGATGACTAGTTATTTTAAGTTAGTGAATTTTGAGGGTGCTTTATTACATAGCTTTGTAGTAATAGTTAAAGAATACAGAGGGCTACTTCCTATTTCACCAACCTGTTTCAAACTCTTCTTTTTCTTGCCACTCTGACATAGCTTTCAGTCACTCAAATCCTTCATATACCTGCCTTCTTCATGTACGCTGTTCTCACTACAGGGAAAATTGGTCCTCTTCCTTGCCTAACTAATCTTCACTGATACTTCATGTTATAATTTCAGTATGTTGGTCTCAGGGAAGCTGTAGCCACCTTTGTTGAGTAGCAATCTGCCTCCAAAACTAGTAACTTAGTACAACTATTTTATTCTCATGAAACTCCATTGGTGAAAACAAGTCACATAATCAAGCTCAGTATCAATATCAGAAAGGACTACCCGAGGACATGGATACAGAGAGACAAAATCAATACGGGCATTAAGCAAAAATTTCCTCCTAACCCCAATGATTCATGTCCCTGTAACCTACAAAACATGTTGTCCATAAATCTTAGAGTATATAATAATCTTAAAACATTTGGGGGTCTGCTCTATATCATATTACATCCATTTTATTAGTCAGGATCTAAATTCAAAATTCTTTTTCTGACATAGCTTTCTTACACTAAACTTACCAGAGTTGTCTTGAGTCTAGGATTCTGTAGGAATATGCCATCAGGATTCATAGAAGCAGTTTTGTTTAGCTGAGAACATTTATTAAGCATAACTTTAAAACTTTCAGAAATCTTGAGAATTATACAGCCACTCCTTTGATTTGATCTTTAATATGAGGCCATTTCTTATTTAAAGAATCTAGGTGCACCCATGCAGGCTGGGCAGCTAAGACCCTAAGGTGCAGACCATGTAAAGCCCAAGGACCCAGGTTTGTGAGCAGGGGCCAATGGGGAATCAAAAGAAAAAAAAAAAAAAAAAAAAAGCTGTGCAATAGTTTTACTTTATTTTCTGCTTTAGAAAGTTTTTGTACATTACCATCATTTCTAAATGGTTTATAAAGTGAAGAGTTCTCTTTAGTTCATTATTATCTTCTACTTTACCCTATACTGCTGAAAGAACAAATTGCCACTTTCCATGTTTTTTCCTAGTAATCTCTTTAGCTAGATCTGAAAATTCATTAGGAATTATTTTTTTCTCTTCCAGTGAACTCAGATGATGGCACGACTACAGAAAACAAACGAACAGTTTTCCAACTTCCAAAAGCAGATTCCTTAGCACATCTCCAGATCACATACTTTTTAGCCATGTTTGAGACTTTTATAACTGTTTCCTCGCCATTTGTCAATCTTCCATTATGGCCTAGTTTGAACATTCAAAACCCATGTGTTAGACTTTTGTATGAAAACAATGCTCTTCTAGGTATCTATTTCTATGTCAGCTAGTCTTTGGGGGGCATAGTAAAATACCCCAAACTGAAGAATTTAGTATATCAAAGGTTCAGTTTATTCCCAGTCCTGTTGGTTAGCCATTGGGGCTGGTAAGACTTCTGCTGGCATCAACCGGTCACTTATGAAGCCATAGTCACTGGCACATCAACTGTAGCAGATAGTCTCGCCCTTACTCACACGTCTGTCCCTGAGTGCTGGGTGCTGCTGGGCCACCTGTCTCCTGTGAATCAGTATGGATTTCTTCATTTGGTGGCAGAAGAATTCGTGGTATCAGGAGGGTAAGCTCGCAGTGCACAGGTACTTTTCTCACCTCCATGAACTCCAGTTTTGCTTATATCTCATTGGCCAAAACTAACCCCATGACCAAGTCCTGAGTCCAAGTCATTCCAAGGGCTTGAGAAGAGCAAAGTAGAACTCATCGGTGGTCATTACAAACACCAAATGGCATTTCTTGGTAGCCTGAGCTTATATTGCAATGCCTTGTTTTCTACTTCGTTAATACTTTGTACTTCTTCTTTAAAACAATTAATAGTTTAATTTGATACTTAACTGCTGACTCCCTAATGCAATGTTTGTTCCTGGAGACAAAGATTATATCTTGTTTATGACTCTATCTCAGTACAAGAAAACAAAAACACAGAACTTTTGTGCACTGTAAGCACTTAAATTTTTGATGGAGTGACTGAATAAAAATAGTCCTAAAGGAATTGCTCTTATCTTTACAGTTCATTTCTTTTAATACCTACATTTGTAAACTTAGCTGCATATGTATTTGCTTATTTATTACTGGTATCCTCTTCAAAAGTATAAGTTCCCTGTGTCAGGAACTTCCCCCATGGTGTTTATAAAAAGTACCTAAACAAACTATAACTCAGTAATGCCTTATAAACAAGGGCAACATGAAAATAACGTTACATATACATGTGCTCATGATAAGCTATATCTATTAGCCAATTAATGATATCCATATACTAAAATAATATATTTTTCATTCAGACCAGGTGATAGGATCAAACTACAAGATGACCAGAAATAAAAAATCCAAGACTGAGAGAGTAAGTGTATGGTCTTTCTTGGAATCTGGATCAGATTTCTTTCTCTGTCTGGAAAATGTTTTCATTATGAGGTGGGGAGAAAAGAGGTAGGAATGCTGACCTCTAGGGGAGTCACAAATGGGGAAGACATCCCAGTTCCTCAGGTCTCAGGAGGAACATGGGACACTAAGAGAAAGGCAAGGTTGGCCTCATTTTAATAATAACAGTCACAGAGAAAACCAGGTCTATCTTCTCTTCCCTAAATATTTCTCCAGTTTGGACCACACCATGCACATTCTCTTCTCAACATTCCTGATAACTCATTGTCCCACAGGAGGTCAAAGCAAGCAGTGTAACCCAATAGCAATCTGGAAGCCAAGTGACCTAGGAGATCCAGGAAGAGTTACAAAGCACATTATAAACCCAAAAGAAGATTGCACATTTTTGCATTCATTCATCTATTAATCAGGTTCACTAAAATTTAATTGAATACTTAACTACACTATAACATAGGTCCCTAAGCTGCTCTGGAGACCTAGTTCAGCAGTCTCCACCGTGGTGAGAGACATGAAACATTTTTATCAATAGGCTAAGGATCAAGAAAGGCTTTCTCATTCATCCTTGCTTTGACAATGCCCTGGACGTGAAGCTGCCCTGTTGTGCACGGCACCCACATCCCAGCTCTGATGACTGAGGAAGACAGGTAGGATCAGTGCATATGGTCACTCTCAAGGGTGTTTATTTCCACCCGAGGTTTGCTCAGCCTCCCCTGCTCATCTGAGCCTGTGTTTCTGTCTAAGTCTTTGAAAGGGCTTCCCAAATAACCTGGTTCCAACACATTTATTCATTTCCAAAACCCTTTAAGAAGAGAACTGGTCCAAACACTACTGAGCCCCCATTGTGCTCGGTGCTGGGCACACAGACATGTCTCTGCTCCTAACCATTCCCTGAATGTAGCTCAAGGGACGCTGAGGGCTCAAGAGCAGCCTTTTGGTGGAAAGAATGGTGAACTTTTTCTGTGAACTATCATCTCTGAGTATCACATTCCAGGTCCTCAGTTGGACCTGTGCTTGAAGATAAATAGATTGCTTCCACAATCTCAGTTGAGTGGAGTTTCTAGAAAGGAAGAGGAGGTGGTAGTGGAAAGGAGAGCTAGCTCCTGAGAAATACACACATCCAGGTTTGTGTGAGAACAGCGTCATTCCCGCCTTTGATTCTTTACCAGACCCTCCTCCCTCCATCGTGCCCCGACCCTCACCTCCATGACCCAGGCAAGTGTTCATTCTCCAGCGTCTCCCTGGAAAGGATAACAAAAGTGTTTTCACTGGCGCTGTTGTCATGTGATCAAAGCATAGCTCAGGAAATGGGGTCCCTCGAAAGCTGTTTATCTAAAATCTCCCATTTCACCAGTTGGAGCATTTTAAGAGAACATTCTGGACCTTCTCTCCCAAGGGCAAATATTTCAGTTACCTGTGTACCAGGAGCCGGACTGAGGCCACACAGCCTTTTCTCCATAAAAGAAAACTAGGCCCCCTCCCTAGGCCCCCTCCCTGTCAGAACGTTTCTTGTGTGCTGGACCACCCCGCCCAGCCCAGGGGCTGGGAGGAAATCCTGATCTGTCTCTCCAGGGAGGTTGGAATGGCTCGAGGCAGGAAAGATTTAAAGACAAAAAGCTCTAAATCCAAGCTTAGGTGGGAGTGTTTTTTATTACCGATAAAAAACAGAGGCCCTGTTCTGGGTTCTTCAGAGAAGCCCAGAGTAAATATTTATCCTTGCAGCTAATGAGTCTGTTCCGAGGAGCCGGGAGAGCAGCCCTGCGGACGGGTCACTTTCTGCTGCCCTCCGCTGAGGGAAGGTCCAGGCAACATCACTTGGCCCGGGAAGCCCTTTTCCTGCGGCGTGTCTGTCGGCATGTATGAGGCAAAACATCCCCCTCTGTGCCAGAATGGGGTGGGTGTGAGGGAAGGGCTGCTGGGACCTCCCAGCTCCAGCACTCTGAAATGATTTAAGAGTCCTATCGTCAGTGTTCCCAGAGTAAACAGCCGCCTACCTCTGAGCAGGAGAAAGATGGATGGCGAGGTCTGCCACCCCACCCTCCCTTCAGTTTGAATGCAGGACTTTGTTCTTGCCTGGTTTTAGGGAGGTCAGTGTTCATATTCCCTCACCACACACACACATGCACGTGCACACACACATTTACATACATGAATGAATATATGTGAATAAATAAAAACGCCACATATGGACACACTGCACTGAGAGAGTTTTGAGAGTGGAAGTTATTCCTCGCTTATATTTGTGTTCTCATATTGCCTAGCAATGCCTGGCATAGAGCAGATGATTAATACATACTTTTTGAATGAATACATGAATAATTATAATTATAAGCATGTATTTAGCACTTAATAGGTGCCAGGTGCTGAAGGAAGGTCTTTATTCACATCCTCCTATTTAACCCTCACAGCAGATGATGACATTTGGGGTGGCTACTCTCCCCATCTCGTGGCTACTCTCCCCATCTCGTGGCTACTCTCCCCATCTCACAGACATGAAAGTGAGGCTTGGCAAAGAAGTATTGTATCCAAGTTTCCATAGCTGGACAGCGATGGCAAGAGACATTTGACTCTGGAGTTGATGCTCTTAACACATTCCGCTATAAATGCATCTACCTCAAAGTTACATTAAAAATATTTCCATAAATACCATCTACAAACAGCAGTGGTTTCATTGCCAATCTCCCAAAACCCTACCTGGAGGCCTTGATGTTGTATCCTTTGCTCAGACAGCACTTTCTTGCCCTTCCTCCCATCCTCAGACAGTCCCTGGAGGCACAGGTGAGATTTTGCATGTGTGAGGGTCCAGAAGGAAACATGGATTTAGCTGGAATTCAACAGCACATTTTCCTGAAGAGCAAGCTGGCAGGTTTCTTGGCTCTATTGGTTTTCTTTCACAGTCAAAGGAAATGATCACAGATTTAATATTTGTACACAACTCTCAGCTATTGTCTTGCAATTTTGTAGGTCAAGAGTTCTGAGTAGACTATACTGGACTCTGCTTGGTATCACAAGGCTGAAACGAAGGGACCAGCCAGCTGGACTAATCTGGAGGCTCTGAGTGAGCCTGCGCTTCGACTCACTCAGGTGTTGGCAGAATTCAGTTCCTTGCAGGTGCGGCATGGAGGTCCCTGCTTCCTGGCCTGTTGTCAGCCAAGGGCTGTGTTTGCTTTAGAAGCTGCCCACAGTCCTTCTCAAGTGGCCTCTTCCATCTTCAAAAAGACAAAATTGTGTCAATTGCTTCTGATGCTGAGACTGTTTCTGATTTCCTGTTGGGCAACAACACCTGAAGAAATTTCTCTTCTTTTAAGGGCTCTTGAGATCAGATTAGGACCATCTGGAAACATCTCTTTAATGGCAACTGTTAAATATAACACAGCACAATTACAGAAAAATCCACAAGTTCCGGGGGTGGGAACATGGGATCTTAACCATTCCTAGAAATTCTTCCTGCTCACCATCCTTGACGATAACTGAGGGCAAGGATAGGAGAAAGACTTACAGAGAGGCCAAGAGGAACAGAGACAAACCTAGGCAATGACTTATCATGTCAAAGGAGCTGCCAAAGTCAGAGAGAGGAATTCCATCCATACTTCCAAAGTCCGGCAAAACACATCCGTACGGAGTTAAGGAAAAATACAGAGGTGCTTAGTAAGCTATTAATACATCTGTCTCTGACCACCTGCTGTTACAAGTGACCTATAATGTTGTGTAGAAGGAAAAGAAAATGAAAGCCTTACCAAACATTCCTTTATTCCACAGGACTAGCTCACAGGCATGGTGTGCTTTCTGTAGTGAGAGCACAGTTCTAACTGACATACAGTCATTTATTTTCTCTTCAGCTAAATGACCTTAGGATCTGTTGTCTCTATTTTCAGGTGGGGAACAGATAGATTAAGGAAATCAACAAATATTTCAGAGCCTGTGAGCATTATAGATAGGCTTTGAAAGACAAAAGCCTAACTCTTAGTTTACTTGAGTATTTGACTAGATGTACTTGGAATCATAGACTTTTAGGAATCCAGCCATGGAGGAAAGGCCTAGAGCAAAACTTAGAACCTAACCTAGCTGTGTGTGGGTCTGTGACATGGACAACAACAGTTCAAGGAGGTCTGCAGGAGAAAATCCTGGATTTTGACTAAGAGGTTCTGGGTCCAACTGCAACCATGAACATTATACAAATCACGACCTTGGATGACCCATTTCAGTCCTCCTAATTTCTGTTTCCTCCTTTATAAAATGGGTATAACATCTGTTCCTCAGTCCGCAAAGCAGCAGCATGATGTGGTGGGAGGCGTGTGCCAATGTCATTTTAATGGGCTATCTAAATCTAAGATAGTGTTTCCATCTGAGATCCATGTTTTATTTCTTCCAGATTCCAGGGGTTATGTGCTGACAAGAAAGATAATCTTCTTAGATGAGAAGGCTAGTTTAGCAATGTCTTGCTTACTTACACAGTTCATATTAATCCTTAAAAAACCATCAGTCATTCTCTTTTTCATAGTCTTCCTTTGTTTGCCTTTCCTTTAACACATGTGAAGCCAACAGGAGTTCATGTACTTGAGGAATTCCATCCAAGATTAGTAGGGGGCATCTTCATATAAACTGAGAGGGAAAGAGGAAATAAAGGCAGGGGAGAGAGTTGAAGCAAGGTCTAACAGGAGACAGTGTTAGTATGGTTCTTCAGAGAAATGAAACAGTAAGATATATGTGTGTGCATATGCACACACATGTATCAATTTATTTTATGTGTGTGTGACAGAGAGAGACAGACAGAGAGAGAGAGAGAGAGAGAGAGAGAGAGAGAGAGAGAGAGAGAGAGAGAGATTGAGAGAGAGATTGAGAGAGCGAGAGTGTGTGAGTGACTGATTATAGGAATTGGTTTATGCTATTAAGGAGGCCAAGAGGCCCACAATCTGCATTTGCAAGCTGGAGCCCCAGGAAGCCTGGTGGTAAATTCAGCTCCAGTGTAAAGGCCTGAGAATTAGAGGATCTGATTCCAAGACTGGGAGCAGATTTATGTCCTAGCTTAAACATATAACAAATCCCTCTTCTCCGCCTTGTTATACTATTGAGGCCTTTAAGGTATTAGAGGATGCTTACCCACATGAGTGAGACTTTATCCAGTCTCCTTATTCACATGCTAATGTATTCCAGAATCATGGCACCAGACACACACAGCAACAATGTCTTACTACTTATCTTCAAGTCCTTAGATGAATCCTGTGGGCACATAAAATTAACTGTCACAAAGAAGGAAGAACAAGAAAGGACGAGTAGGTCATAGGGGCTCCTATTTTTCTTTGTAGGTAGAAGGGAGTGGACTGGAGTAATGAAGAACTCAAGAAAGAAGGCAATAGCAACAACTGGTTTGGAAAATAAAAGAATTGTGTAGACACATGCTAAAATATTGGCAAGATGCACTTAGAGCCTGGCTAGGATTGGAAATCATAAATTTGATATCAAGTCAATGAGCACGACCATATGATCTTCCTCCACTAGGGCATAGAACTTAAAATTCTCCAATGTTTTCTTGAAACTCAGAAAGAAACAAATATATACTGAAATTAACAATTCATATATTCATTCTTGTAAAAATATTTATTCAATATTCCAGACACTTGTAGGCATTGAGGGTGGGACAGTAGCAGACAGACCAATTTTCTTTTTGATGGAACTTGCAGTTTTGTGGTAACATGAAGAGTGATAAATAGGTGACACATATGTAATTAAGATAAGTACAGCCTGTGATATATATGCCATCAACTGTATATGTATATATCATAACATGTGTGCATACATCTAACTATCGCTATGGACATGCATATACACCTATGTCTATATTGATGTATTTCTCTTTTGCTAGATCAATTGATTGCTCTATCTTGAATCACATTGAATGATCACATTAACTTGAGAATCATCGTTCGCCGCCATTTTGCAGATGAAACTGAGAGAAGTTAAAAGTATTTTCAAAGTCACAGATACAAAAGTCAGAGCCAAGATGTGAGCCCAAGTACTGTGACCCTTAATTAATGCTCTTTCTGTGGTAGCTTCATATTATGCTGCTGAGTTCTCTGACCAAGTGGGGAAGTGGGAGGTAAGAGGAAAAGTGAGCTATAGCTGTTAATGAGAGTGATCCAGCTGAAACAAAAGAAGCAAAAGATCCCGGAAAAAGAAAGGTGAAGGAGGTCCTGACTTAGAAAACAGGGTTTGGCAGTCAGGGTTTGCAATTTTGCTGGGTATTTGTTAGGCTGAATTTGTTGTTTGGGATTATTTAGGGCAGTTGATAAGTGAAATTTTGACTCAGAATTGAAGTAGGTTTGATAAATGGACACTCACCTCAGGCAGACTTGGGTGTTAGATCTGGATTCTCATCTACAATTTGAGGTAATTTACTTAATCAGTATCAACCTCAGGTTTTGAAATAGTTAAATAATATGTACCACATGAAGTGATATTAAACATAACATGTTATAATCTGTTTATTCAACTAGTATTCTTGTGGTCATCTTTGTGTCAGATAGAATTCAAAAGTTCTAGGCATTGAGCTATAAATTCAAGCAACAGATACAAATATTATGTAAATTGTTCATTAGATAGCAACTCATAAATGATGGTTTTTTGTTGTTGTTGTTGTTGTTGTTGTTGGATGCTTAATGCCTTATGAGAGAGGAGCAAAAGCAATAGCTAGCACTGTGATGAAGGAATTTGTATCTAACCTGGAGAGTGAGACATCCTTCCCCAGAATTTTATGTCAACATATCCAGGAATAGTTGAGTTTATAGCCTCACCCATTATGAAAGAACCATCACTAGACTGTCCACTGAGAATATATTAAGGCATCCTGACCTTTATTTACTTCTGAGAACAGCATTTTTCCCAGGATCCCAGATGGGAAAGAGGCTTATAAATAAATCATTTGGCTTGTTCACTGAACTAGAGTGTCATTGGCGATGATGTGCTGACTCAGGTGATGCTGAGTGAACTGGAATGTTAACGTGAAGGTCTTTGAGGGGAATAGAAACAACACTGTTCTTCCCCTTAAGTCAGAAGAAATAGAATTGAGGAGGCTGTGGTTCACTCATTAAATGATCTCCAGTGTATTGTTCATCAGGTGCCTCTTCAAGAGTTTTATTATCAGCAAAGAGGGTTTCTTTTCTCTAATTGCCTATACCTGAGGTCCTAGGAAATTGCCTGTTCTCAAGGTAAATAAATCACCAGATCTGCTCCACCCCTCCAAATTCAGGACTTGTTCATTTTCAGGTCATAAAATTCCTTGGAGGAAAAAAGCCAGACTAGCAAACACCAACGATATTCTTGGAGCTCTTATCATGTGCTGGAGAATGTACCATTTGCGAGGGGCATCGTAAATCTTGGAAGGAATCAATCTGATAACAATGTGTGGAGGACCTAATGTGTTCCCCTTTGTGATGGGCCCCAGAAACTTAATTAGAATAAAAGAAGAGTAAAGGAAAGACCAACATCAAGTTGAAGTTTACAAGGAAATGCTAAAGCATACCTCCCCAAACACTGAAGATAGATTGACCAGAGGTAACTCTCCACCTCACCCATATTACCCTCATTCTTTTAATATCCTCTAGTCTTCTCAAGTTCTCCAGAAAAGACCATGATTGGCTATTATCAACATACCTCATATGTTGGTCCTCACTTAGTTCAAGTCCTACTCCTTCTAAAATTTCCATCACAACCTCCACCTGTTGACCAAAAGCCAATCCAGATAACCTCTTAGATAGATTCTCCTGTGAGTTCCTAACACAGACTTACCTGAGGCATACTCTGATGCTAGCCGTTTGAATGCTAAATTGATTGTGAGGGGCGTGAGCGTGCTTTTAAATTTTGATATTCTTCAGGGTCTGGTAAAGTGCTTGGACCCTGGGAAGGGTCTTAGCAAAGTGTGTTGTGGGTTTTTTTTTTAAATTTTTAAGCTAATTCATAATAAATTTGATATCAATCCCTGTCAATTTCCAGGTTCCCCCATCATTGGTAGTGAAGAGTTATTTACCAGAATATATGTCCTCCAGATTGAGAAACTCTTGCAGACTTGAGAGCAGTTTGGACCATTACCAAGGAGCAAAGTTCCCCATGGCTGAGATGAAGACTGGGAAATGTTTTTTCCTCAGCTTCTGGGCATGACTCCCAGACATCCCTCCTTTTGAAATGGAACTTCTGGGAACACTAAGGGCACACGTGCCTCCCCAATCCCCAACACACATACTCACCCCACCCCCCAGTTCTATGATGCTTTACCACAGCAGGCTGTGTGCCGCATTCTCAAAGTTGGGGCTGACATGGAGAAATTCACAGTAGAACCACATCAGTCCAGTGTTTAATATGGATTGTGTGCTGCTGAAAAACAAAGCAGGAGAGCTGTCCACACAAGAGAGATGTCAGAGATATTTCTGGTGCATTGATTTGGAAATCATCAAATAGAATCCTAAATGCCAAGTCCTGAAAATCTATCTCTACTGTTCTTTCCTTCCCTTTTAAGGTTGGCAGAACTGCAAGCTAGGATAACACCAAAAAGGTATTTTTAGAAGTGTATATTGATTTTTTTGTCCTTGGAAGCTACTAGGTTCTACTATAACCCAAAAACAACAAATGAAAAAAGCCAGCTGCGTCAAAATCTCATTTAAGTCGGTAGCAGCATAATGTTAATGATATTAAAATAATAATACGTTAGGCAGTTTCTGAAGTTACAATACTCAGATATTTTGGCATAAAGAATTTCTCTTGAATGCTCTGCTCTCTAAATAATGTCTTTTGACTGCATGTTCCATAGCAAAACTATTAGGTAAATGAAAATGTAGTGCTCTTACATGCTGGCAAAGCATATGCTGTGTAAGAGAAGGATGGTTAATATAGTAACTGCCATTGGTAAGATGATCAGAAAAGCTGAGAATGTGTCTCTTCATTACAAATTATTTTTACCATCCTGACTTTCTATCTCCATCAATAACGTCATCATCTATGAATTGAAATGACTTGTCTTCAGCTTGTGTTTCTCTATCCTTGTGTGATTTCAAGGTCCTGACTGACTGGATTTCGTGACTTTTTTCTTCTAGTGAAAGACTGGGCCTGACAACCTCTTCTCCTTTTCCCATTGATTATGTCCACTAGCAAAAGTCTCTTTGTGTCCCACCTAGAATGCAATAATGTCTTATGCTTGGATCCCATTTATTGCCTTTTTTGTGTGTAGGACAAGGAAATATTTTTTTTTCCTTCTCGTGTTCCAGCATGAGAAGAAGCTTTGCATTTTTCTCTTGGAAGTACCTTGGCCCTTCTACCCAGTCCTTTTCTCATTTCCCCCCATTGGAGTAGAAGTTCTTTATAGCAGTCATGAAATTAGTAAGCTATTAAGTATACATCATTAAGCCTTCTTTCCTTCTTTATTTTGTAGAGTAACTTGTTATTGAAACTCATACATTTTTAGTTCCTCTCTGCTTGCTGTACGCTAGTCTATTGTAGGGAGACCAGTGGTTTTACAGAGAATTCTGTTCTTTGGGAATTATATTAGGAACTTTAATTCTGGTAATAGCTAAAGCCAATAGTATCCAACCTACTTTTATCTATAGTAAGTGGTCAATTTTTTTCTCTAACTCTCTGACTTTGATATCCATCTTCAGTATAAAATCACATGTAGCTATCACATTAGCTTTTAAATCATGATTCACTCTCATTTTACAGATGAGTCTCAGAGCGATATCTCTCAAGGTCACACAGACACGAAAGCCAAAGTCAGGATTTGAACCTGAGTGCTTTAACTCCAGATCAGTGTTGAGTCTGCTATTTTTCCAAGTTCTACTCTTGAGGAAGGGAAGACGTGAAAATCAAGAGGAAAAAAGATAGCTTGGTATTGATTAGTGGACCAAAATGGCTGACTAAAAGGGACAAAATATGAAGCCAGAAGTGAGGGAATTCCTGGCTTAGAAAACAGGATGGGTCAAGAGTTTGCAATTTTCCTGAAAGATTTCCAGGATATTTTGAGAGGAGGGTGCTATGAACAGAGAGTAGACTGTGGTCATGCTATTACCAGTATTCTACTAGGCAAGTATGGTTTGGCATCTCCTTGTGAGAGTCTACTTTAAGAAGTTGTTGGTCTTTATCACGGCTATGCTTTTATTCCAGGTTAAATTTCCAGGGCCCATCATAGAGGGGTGCATAGTAGGTCATCCATACATTATTTGTTGAATTAATTAATTCAGATGTGTATGATGCGCCCAGCAAGAGACAAATGCTCCAGCATATAGTAAGAGGATTATAAGCATTTTTTATAACTATTGTTCAGAATCTGGTAGATAGTACCATAATGACAACCCAAAAGGCTTCATTTTCAGAGCTTTGCTTTGCTTACATGAGCTGTACCAATTCTCTATTACCAGGCTACTAAAATTGGGATACTAGAATCTTAGATTTGAAATATTAGAATACTAAACTTAGATGGAAAGTTGGGCGTCATCTAAACCACACTCCATCTCATGTAAATGACCTTTCTGAAACCAAGGAAAGGCAATCAAGTAATCATAGGTCTAAATCTGATGATGATGGTACCATCGTCTTTTGTTGATCAATGTTCAGATTTTGAGAGCAGGTTTTCATATCCTGCATTGAAATCTATTTCTGTCTATATTTCATTAGTCTGGTTATTAGGGTGCTTGGTTAAGGCATTTGGACCAAAGCAGATGATGTTGCCCCTTCCAAGTCTAAGTGATATAGGAAAGTTGAAATGGTGATTGATGTAATCCATTTCTGGGTAACTCCAAAATCTATCTTCTTAAATATTGTTCTGCCCCTTGTCTTTTCTTAATGATGTAACATAGGTTTTACTATGCATAGATTTTATGACAGAGTTCATTAATGAGCTTTGTCTCCACATGGTGTATAGAACAAAACCAATGCATGAAATTTAGGAGACATTAGTCAAATGAGTGGCTTTATCTCTGTTCCATTGTTTTTCAAAGCTTTGAATCACATTCCAAATGTGCCCAAATGTCTTCAAACATTGATTTTTGTCATTTTCCCTTTGTTCTGATTTTTATCATCTGCACATTTGATTGAGCTGCCTACATCTTCCTGAGTGGGAGGGCATTTCAGTGATCTAGTGCATGGATTCTGAAAGCAAGTTGCCCTGGTTTGAACCTGGCACCCTTACTTCTTCCTGTGTTAATTTGGGCCAGAAGTCATTTTTCTTTTGGTTAATAGCAAGAAAACAATATCTTCATGCAGACAATGTAACAGCTATGATCCATTTTATATTGTATATGCTTTTCAACATGTTTATAAGACCTTTAGGAGAAACCTTGCCATATGCATCACAATCATAATAATAATGTTTTAATTCTAATTAAATATTCTAATGACTTTATTCCAACTGGAACATTAAAGCTTAGGTTTTTCATAATGAATTTATGCAGGCTTATGAAATACATGATACACGATTGGTTTGATGTATTACAACCACAGGTATTTTACATAAACTGTCCTGGAATTTTTCTTGGAATTGATAAAGGATCTCTTCTATGTGATGCTTCTCTAATTTGTGAAGTTTTTTTTTTTCTTTTCAGAATTCAGGGCAGTACTTGTCCACTTTCACTATTCTAATACCTTTTCTTCCTACAAGATTATACATGATAACTAGTAATTTATCTGTACACACATTAGCAAAAACTTTGGTACACTGGAATAATTTGTCTGCATTTGAAAACTTGGATGAATATAAAAAGGCTAGGGCTTACTCTTTATCTTGTAATCTATTCTTTACCTTTCAGTTTAAAATTATTTACTTTGATTTAAACAACAGGTGCATAAGAACTAAGCAGCTCTGGTTTTCTCTGCTATCTGTTAACACACCACCTGCCACAAGTTGGCCTTCCCTGCTCTTCTTTGTTCATTCTTCTTTATCATTTGAACTACTGAGAAGGAAGTGACCTGTGGAATATCCTACCCCATTCCTGTCTATCACTCAATGTTTTAATAACATCAATGATAAGCCACTTAATTCTGTTTGTGAAGATCTTAGAGAAGCAATTGTTCCATTCACGTTACTAAATCATTTCAAAGTTTAGCAATCAAACTCTTAGGGAATTTTTTTTTTCATCTTCTCTCCTCCCTTTGTGTTTACAGTAGGAATGTGAAGAGGTTCAACTATAATGGTAGGGCATGGAGGGGGACTAAATAATTTATTGTCCAAGCCTGGATAATTTTGCAAGTGGGAGAGGGAACATTACCATTATACCAATGCACATATTTGGGACTCTTCTGGGTAAATAGGGTGTGTGTGAATCCTAGATACAGAAAGAAGTCTTGCAAAGATAGTCAGATTTCTTTTTAAACCATCAGTAATACGGTGCAATAAACTAAAACCTCAGAGCCAAATGATTAAGAACAGTAGTTTAGAATCAAAGGTGACAGAAGTGGAATATCAATCTTTCATTCAGATATCATTGGTGCCTACTATGTTCCAATCTCTGCTTTAGAGTTCAGGTCATGAAAGCTATCATTGAGGAACCTCACTATCTTGCAGAGAACACAGAGCAGGTTATCTCTTTGTCTTGAGGGCTTGAGAGCTGGTGAGGGAGTGCAGAGTTGGGGAAGTACAGATATGAACCAGAACTTAGTTGCTCTGGTTCCCAGGGTCTGCTCTCACAAGCATATTCACCCAGGTACTTGCTAATTGAACACAGTAATGATGCAGATATGCCTCTGCCTTCTCATTTGTTCCCGCAATAGAACGCTCTTGATTTTCTTTAATGTATTGAGTTCAGTGTGTGTGTGTGTGTGTGTGTGTGTGTGTGTGTGTGTGTGTGTGTGTGTTCAAGGGACTGCAAGAAGTTGGTCAAATTTTGTCTCTTTTTGGTAGACTAGGATACAATTTTGTTGGGTTGAAGGCTAGCTCTGTAACATACCACTCTGTGTTCCAGTTCTCTAGTCCTCAGCGTATTCATATGCAAAGTGGGTGTAAGAATCACTCCTTTATAAAGCCTATGGTACACTTGCTAACACAATCTTGAAATCAAAAAAAAGTTACTATTGTATGTTTCTGGTTATGTTTCCCCACCCCGCTTGGCATCCTGACAAAAGAACCCACAAGTCAGTAGTCTCCAAGAATTTCAGAGCTCTCTGGACTATCAAATCCAAACTTTATTTATAGGTGGGGTGAAAGGGGAGTGGAGAGGCTATAAGTCTTACTCTGGATCACAAACTAGTTAAGTTACTGATCTGGGGATAGAAAACAGGCATCCAAACTCCCAATTCAATTATCATTCTAATATCTTATTCCCAAAGGTCCCTCCAAGGGGCTTTTATTGCCTAAAAGTTTATCCTCCAAATTAAGCAATACATTATCAATGGACACTGAGCAAAGATGCTGTGTTTTTTGTTTGTTTGGTTTTTTGCTGTTGTTGATTCAGCATCTATCATCAACTCAGTCCCTTGGGTACTTTAATACATTAATCCGAATAAGACCCTGTCCAGGACAAAGATAACAGATGTAGAACCTCTTTTACCTATTTCTCATAACCATCCACAAGTCAAAATGAGAATGTACATATTCCCAGAGCACAGAGTGGGAATTATGCTCCACTTGGCTATGAGATTACATCTCTTGTATTAATAAAATTGCCCATAGTGCTACGATTCCCTGCTACAATCTTAGAGCCCTCACATTCTACCCTTCCTCTACCTGCCACACTCTAGAGGAAACAGGCAATAAAAACTCCTAATTATTTTCCATATATTTTTATTCTTTTAGAAATTCCTATAACAAAAAGAGCGTACTGGGGGAGAAGTGGTTGCTATGGAAACAGACTGCAGCATGGCGTGAGGGGGAAGGCAGAAGGGGACCACAGCTTCCAGGAAGGGTAGACAGTGGCGGGTCAAGCTGTGCTCCCAGCTCATCTGCCTGACCATCTGGCCTCACAGGAGCATTGTAGGTGATGCTACGTCAAGGGAACCTGGAGGTGCGAGGGGAGGGTGTAATGATATAGCTTTAGGTGTCCCTCACACAAAGGAAACCAGCCCACTAGATCCATAGACACCGGAGAGTGTCGAAGGAACACATTTTTGAAGATTTGCTCTGGGCTGCAGCAAAACAACCTGACTAGTTAGCTCAAGAATGCCAACCGCCAGCTTCGCCAAGTGGAGGACAATTGTCAACACTGTAAATTGGCAGATTAATTCACCTGCACTGTTTCTTGCTTGTTAGTGTAGTGTTTTAAGACAAAGTTTCGGACAGCCTTTCTTGCCTTGAATTCTAGTTCTTATCTCTTATGAGAAAGGCAAGTTCTTCAGTTTCTCTGATCACCAATGTGCTTATTTGGTGGCAGTGGTGGTGATGAGGATGATGGTGGCGGTGATGGTGTTAGACCTTACTCTGCTGATTTATTTTTTCAAATAATAGAATGATTTTATTTTTTCCTTTGTTTACAAAACCATTCTATTTAAAATTTTTAAATATGTACTATTTAGTAAAGTGTCTAGCAAGTTTTATGTACTCATTAAATTTAGTTATTATGATTGTTTATAAATTAAGTGATCTCTGGGAAGAGACATATTATGTCTTGTAATAAAAAGCTATTATTCTATGTAACTCTTACATTGCAGTAGCAGAATATCTGTGTATGCTTACAATTCATGATAGCCTTGCATGGTAGATACTATCCATTTCTCTGTGTATCCATCTATAACACTAACACTGCATGTGTGATAGTGCTATCTCTCTTTGGGTAGACTTTAGTGACTGTTTACCACAGTTTGAGCATCCCCGCTGCACATGGTCTCCTTATGAGAGATTAAGCATCTTCTGTGGTACCAACTTGGTATTAGATGTACCGCAACTTTTTTGGTCATCCACGATATTAATGACGCGTGAGTTTGCATGACTTCATTACTACTCATTTCCCAGGACTATTGCCCTGTTCGTCCTCACTCTGCCACCAAACTGAAGCACAGTGTCTGAAACAAGTGTTCAATGTTTGTTGAGTTGGATAGATTCTACCCAGCAGAAGATTCTTATGGGGGCTAAACCCTCTGTAAAAATTTCTGAAACCTAGAGTAAAGTGACCTTATAACTCAGGATCACTATAGGGAGTTAAGGACCAAATGACCTGGATCTCTTTTGACCCTTTCAGGTACTAGCTTTGTGAATTTCTGCCACTGACTTTGCAACTCAAGCACTTATTGATATCTGTCTATAATCCATCAGATCTATCTTCTTTCCACCATCCTTCCTTCTTATAGCATTCTATGTGTGAGGATTAATACTAGTTGCCAGGGATACATAAATAAACAAACATAATTCCTACCCTTAGAGTGACCTGTGGTGGAATAATGCATGGTTTAATATAGGGGAAAAGAAGTGTAAGTCAGTTGAATCAAGCTGGGCACTGTGAGGTAAGTTAGGCTCACATAAAATGTGACAAGTAATACTATCTCTCAGAGCTGTATAGATTTGATTCCTAGTACTATTTCCATACTTCTATTAGCAGCATGGAGAGTCCCAGTGGAAAACAGATGCTTTTAGTTATTATAAAACAGATTATAATAATTACAAAAATGACAATCCTCCTTCTAGCAATGATTCATGTGCCAGCCTGCTTTTTTGAACTGGTGACTATCTGCAATCAGATCTTCAAGAAAGAGCCATTAAACAGGTACATTTGAGAAAGAGGCCAAGGAATGGTGAGTTGGCTACTAACAGTTGCTAAGAGAGATATTATAATGCCAAATAAGATGTTAGGAGGTTATGGAAGATGAATATCACCACTTGCCTGCGAGTTACCTTGGCAATGTTTCATGACAGAGTGCAGGAAAGCAGGAGGAGGCCGGGAGGTGGAGGGGGATGGAGCAAAGATGGAATACAATAGTAAAATTCTAGAATGTAAAACTGGAAGAGAATGTTGAGTTCATCTTGTTTAACCCCTTTCATTATGTTAAGGAGAAAGTTGAGGTAGCAAACTGTTCCTCCTTGAACCTATGTCAAGATCTTAAATTTTAGCCACACCCAGATTTCCATGTGCTGGGTCAAAACATATATTTGAAACAAAGTATTCACATATGTGCATCAACCTGCCAAGCTCACTCTTCCGTGACCACAAAAAAAGCACTTGGTTTTGGCATGCCTCTGGACTCTTATCTTATTCGAAGAATAATCAAAGCATCTCTGTGTTGAAAGGAGCCAAAGAGGTCATCTGAAGCCACTTTCCCTGTAATGTAGGAATTGCCTTCTGGCCCAACACTACTAGGGAAATTATATCAATTATGAGGCAGGCCAACCATCCTAGGTCAAGTCTAGCTGAGAAAAGAATGGTTCTTTTTCTGCAAGTGAGAGATGCTTTGCCCTCCATCCAGCTTGTTAGGACTGGTGAGTCCAGGGTCCATTCTTGAACCAGTCTTGTGCCAACTGTCTAGAATGAAATAGTTTTGAATTAGATGGGACTCCAGGATCATGGAGATCAACTGTAATTTGAAGACAGCAGAATAGATAGGAGCATAAATTCTGCCACTTATTAGCTATAGAGCTTCAGGCAAGTTTCTCTGGGTCTCACTTTCCTTATCACACAGGATGAAGAGGATGAAGTGATATCAAATATACAAACCCCTTGGTTTCATGTACAGCACATGGGTTGATATGGAGACTCTACAAGACACTCCAGAAACAAGATGGGTTGCAGAGATGAGAAATAAAAAGCCAGACTTGAATGTGGGCAAACAGTCTAGCTCAGAACTGAAGAGCGAGAGCTTAAGCCAACATAGGACACACTTTAGCTGGCTTCAAATATTCTGGTTTTGCTTGTTTGCTTGTTTAAAGGAAAGATGTAGGCAGGCAGGGAGGAGAGGAGGCAGAAGCATTTTATTTTATCTTTATTTAGGTGCTCACACTGGTAGTTTCCCCAGACATAGGACTCAAACCCCGGGGTATGTGACCTTGTGCTCATTCAGAGGTGATTAACCTAACCGCTACTTCACCAGGAAGTCCCAAGAGTCTGGTTTTCTAGTGAATGGTCCTAGTTGTATCTGATCAGGGATACGTTTTGCCATATTTAACAGAATTTTAACATATTTAACATAACAGAATTTGTAGGCTCCACTGCAATCTAACAATCCAGAGTAGAACATTGTCAATAGTGTTGGAAAACAAAATCTTTCCAACCAAGGAATTCTTAGGTAGAGAAATCACAAAATGAGGTCTTCTAGAGAAAACGTGTCCTCTGCTCAGAAGACTTATTTTGCTCACTATTGTATCCCCAGAGATGAGAACAATTCCTGGCACATAGTAGGCACACAAACATTTATAAATGAATTAATTAACTCCGAGCCAATCAGTCTTTGATAGGGATGATGTTGAGAAGGTTGCTCAGTAAATTATGTGACATCTTCTCTCTGAGTCAAGAGAGAAACTTCCCCTGGGGCTGAGGATGAGGAATAACCTTGCCTCTTCAGAGTAGCAGTTGTTCTTTCTTTAGCTTAGAAAAAATGAGAATTACACTCTTTTATTTTCCCCCACTGGTAACCATGATTTTGAATAAACCTATAGCCTCTCTAACAAGCTATCATCTTACTTTTTGTTGTTTACTTTTTTATATTAGTATTTTTAACTGTAGATGCCTTCGGAATCTATCGTGTGCATGCTTTCTCTTATTGTTCTGTGTACCCCTGAAGCAATCATTCCATGTCTTAAATAAAGTGCTGTCCATTGTATGTTCTTTCATATAAAACCACCTGTTCTTGTAGGATGACGGTGATGCTTTCTCTATAGTATATAATTGAAGCTAAGAGTCAAAATGGAAAAAATCAATTTCTCAATATCTCTGTATTGTTTTCTGCTGGACGGAATTTCCAAAGCTGAACTTTTGAATGAAAACATCTTTTTATGTACATCTTTTATTTCTAGGCGTAACCTTAGGAACTATAAAAAGAAGTCCAGAAAATAACCTTTCAAATATATGAATTGTCTTTACTAGAATTGTCAAATATAACAAAGGGCACACAGCTAAATTTGAATTTCAGATAAGCAACAAATAGTTTATTTATACACATTTATGCTTATTTATATCCTAAAAATTGTGTTAGACATACTAAAAATGATTTATTATTTATCTACTGCATTTTCTATAATTTTATTTGCTAAAATTGGCAACTCTAGGACCCCAAGCCATCTCTGAGTATGTAGTCTTGGCTTCAAGAGCCCCACTTAGGAGCTCAAGATTTCAGAGATTCTAGGTTTGATTCTACCAAGAGATCCTAGGCTTTTTCCAGATACTACATGGGACTCTCCATCTCAGAAGAAAACAGAGGATTTGGATCTTAACCATTTGGGAGTGTTAAGGTGTTACTGATGAAGCAGACATGTATTGTTCTAAGTTAGAGGGGCTTACTTACCTTGGTTTGGTTTAAACAACTTCTCTCTGAGAATTGTATTTGTTGCTTCTTTAAAATGCATTTAATGTTCATTAAAACAGGAAAAGTCTGCTCTTCATGCTCAACCCCACTTCTGACCTGCCAATCTGCCAGCTCATCCATGTCTCCATCAGATTTGACTACATTGCAGGTCTGTCCCAGTTACGAAAAACTGACCTGAGTTCCATGGGTCAATAATGCAACTTGGAGGATGACTTCTGCAAGAGTATCTGCAAAGGAAGCCCTATTCCTCCTTCTTCCCACTGATTTAACAATAATGCCCAGATCAGTTCCCTTCATGAGAAATTTAGAAGCCAGTTGACAGGTTCTTGCAACCCATGTGAGTACAAAACCAGCTGCCTCAAAGACGGTAGGAAAATTTATGGCAACTTTTATCATTGTTATTTCCCATGGCACTGAATCAGAAGGAAATTTCTGGTTCTTGACTTCTTCCAGGAGAGAGAAAAGGGAAGACTATACCCTACATCCCATGTTCTGAATTTTAAGGAAGATGCTCAGGGACTGGCTTCTGTCTCACCTGTCATAGAGTGCAGATGGAACCTAACATACTCCAGATGCCTGGGGACTGCTGGGCACTGTTCTGTTCTTCCACCCAACAGTAACAACATACATTCTTCACACAGGAGACATTTTCCAGGATGAATCACATAGTATTCACAAAACATGTCATAATGAATTTAGGATGATTTATCATCATACATTCTTAGTCTATATGAGCTGCTATAACAAAAACACCATATATTGGGTGATTGAAAAAGAAACATTTATTTCTCAGACTGGGAAATCCAAGATCAAGGTATCAACAGATTTTATGTCTGGTGAAAACTGGCTGTTGTTTCATTGTGTCCTCACATGAAGGAAAGGGTGGGGAGACTTCTGAGTTCTCTTTTATTGGGATGCTACCCTCATTCATGCAAGTCTATCTCCATGATCTAGACACTTCCAAAAATCTCACCTCTAATATCATCACACTGATGGTTAGGGTTTCAGCACAGCAATTTTAGGAGGACAAAACATTCAACCCATAGCACATACCAAGTATTTTCAATAATTGAATAAAATCAGTAGGAGAAGGAGAACAGATATTCACAAGTGCGTGGAATGTAGAACTTAACTATTGCGTCCTATTGGACATCCAATGCCTCAGAGAAGAAATCAAAAGGAAAATTAGAAATTACCTTGAGAAAAACAAAAATGGCAATCAAAAATAACAAAAAAAGATCATGCTAAACAAAAGCAGTATTAAGAAGGAAGTTTGTAATGATAAAGATCTAAATCTTAAAAAGATCTCAAGAAACCCATAGCTCAACACCTCAAAAAATGGGAAAAAGGAAAATGAAGCACAATGTAAGCAGAAAGAAGGAAATAATAAAAATGAAAGAAGAAATAGGTAATATAAAAAAACAAATTTGAAAAACCAGTGAAACAAAGAGTAAACTTTCTGGAAATATCAACAAAATTGACAAACCTTTAGATTGACTAGGAGAGGCCATTCCTCAAAGACTAAACAACAAAATCAAAGATAAAAGAAGAAACATTTCAACTGATGCATAGAAATAAAGGATTTTAAGAGACTACAATCAACAATTATAAACAATAAATTTTATACTTTATAAGAAATGGATATATTCCTAGAAACATACAATCTGCCAAGATAGAATCGTGAAGAAATAGAAAATCAGAAGAAGCTTAACTAGTATGAAGACTGAAATAGTAATCAGCAATCTCTTAACAGAAAAAGCTTCAAGACCAGACTACTTTACTAGCGGATTCTACCAAATATTTAAAATATTAATAGCTGTCCTTTTTAAGCAACTCCAAAAAAACCGAAGAGGAGGGAACATTTCCAAATTCATTTTATGAGGCCAGCATTGCAATGTTACCCTCTTACCAAAGACAGAGAAAGAAATTGAAAGGAAAGAAAATTGCAGATAATATCTGTGATTAATATAGATGCAAAAAATCCTTACCAAAATACTAGAAACCCGAGTTTAATAGCACATCAAAAGATCTATATACACCATGACAAGCACAGAGTGTTCCTTCCACTGCATTGGAACCTATGATGTTCTATGCAATGTGCTGCATACTCACTGGCACATTCTGCAATTGAGAAGTTGAGTCTTAGCCTAAATTGACTGACAATAAAATCCAAAAGAGAAAATACGCATCCAAGCACTATGCTAAGTGATGTGGATACAGTGAATTTAAAATATAGTTTCTCAAGGCAAATGAACAAACAAAACGAAACAAAAAGAAACCCTTAGATTTGGCCTCAGGATAGTAGTGGTTACCAAAGGGAAGAGGGTGAGGGGTGAGGGGAACAGATAAAAGGATGTTTTGGGATGGTGGCTGATTGCAACTTAGACCTTTGGAGGGTGTTGTGCCCTGGCATATACCTTTATCAAAGTGTAAAACTACACCTGAAACTTAAAAAGTATTGCAAGTCCATGTTACCTTGTTAATAATAATAAAAAAGTAGTAATTTCTACATCTGGAGTTTTTAGTCTATGAAATACATATTCAATGAATAAACATACAAGTAAATACATTATTTTTTCAAAAATCATTTTGCTATTATTTCTTTTGTTTACAATGTCATATTCATTGCAAGATATTGAAATTGCTTCTAAGTCTACAGGTCTTGTACACCGCACCCACCAAAATGTATCATTTTAAATTATACTAAATTCTGTGAAGGAAAGAAGTGGGGACAGATGAAAAAGAACAGCAGAGAAGAAGTGTTCACAGAATGGTGAGGGAAAGAATCTACAAGGAAGCGGCATTCTGGCTTAATGCCTAGCATGTAGTAGGATGGAGGTTAGTGAGAAGCAGAGAGCTGGTATTCAGGACACAGGGAAGAGCATGCAAAAGGCTGCAACAGGAAAGCAAGAATGCATTATGGTTGCATCGAGGGCAGCCTTGAAGTGAAGAGCAAGTCACTCTGAGAGCAAAACTAATGGAGTTCTATTCACTATTACCTGATACACTCTGTGTTCCATATCTTGTATTGAGTTGTTCCCTCAGGAACGACTTCCACATTTTCTGCCTCACTAATACAGGTGAAGAGTTAGGTCAAAAGCAATCTCCATTAAACTTTCCATGTCTGATGACCTAGATCAATAATGATCAGTTTTCCCTTTCCCTATAACCTTGACACGATTCATACATTGACAGTATTTGTTGTGGACCTATCCTCATCAAATTGCAATTGGTATATTGCACAGTTTCTTTCATAAAGTTTCATTTCCCACCAAATTGCAAGTTTACACGGACCGAAAGCAATTTTCCCAGCTGCCACTTTGACCATCAGCTGCTCCACCACCAACTCCCAGAATATGAGACTGGTACACAGAATACAAGTTTGGTACTTTTATTGTTCTGGGTAAATTATCCCATTTCATAAAGACTAATATTTATCAAATTAATTTGTTATAAAAGGTTGAGAGACTAACCAAAGGCAATATCGATGGGATAACAAAACACTTCCCTTCTTTCTCTCTCTTCCTTTGCTCCATGTGACTTGGTCTTCAGAGCAGTAAGATTTAATAGGAAGGGAGAATTTAGGACCTGGGTCCTTGCTGCTTAGAAACATCTCTAGCAGCACCAGTACTTACCACTTATTTCCACTTATTTGCTTCGTTTATTGTTTTTTTCTCTCTGAAAATCTGCTATTTTGTTTTAATATGAATTACACTTTTAAAAAAGTAATATGACTTAATTGAAAACATTAAAATTAGTTTCAGGAAAATGTGTTGGCAGTCTAATTATGAACATACTCACCCTTCTAACAGAATTTCCAGTATGCCCACAAAATTATGTACATATATTCAGTAAAATATCGATATAAAAATATTAATAGAAGTAATGTCTGTAATAGTAAAAGTTTGTAGTCATCAAAGTATCCATCAGCAGTATAATAGACAAACCAGTTCTTGTATGGCTAAATAATCTGTAAAATAAGTACATAAGTTGTATAGTAGGTAAATGTGGAATCGAATATGATGCAATGTATATACTAATCATTTGCAACAGGCATGAGTAAACCTCACACACTATTAAACATACAAAGCATAATGTATATATATATGGAAATGATTCTGTTCAAAGTCAAAACCTGCAATATAAAATGAAACTAATAAAGGATAAGAGAAATAAGAATTATAAGGGAATTATGGTAGAGAAGGATTCCTGATTGAAACTTCTTCGATACTGATAATAGGGTTTGTAGTAAAGATGGTTATCTTTACTTTGGAGGGATTTTTTTCATTTGACACATACTGATAGTTTAATATCAGGCAAGAATGTTCGGTTTGACAACTATTAGTGATAACCTTAATATCATATATAGAGATGTTGATTTGCAATGATATGCACTTAAATCTGTATGTTAGTGTGAAATATTCTGTCAATAACATTTTAGAAGTTTAAAAAACATTACTTGAAGTAAAATTGTTTTGAAACTATATATTGTTTTCAAGCACAGCTCTAGAGTTGACATCTGTAAATGCTAATTATGTCTCCATCAAAAGTCTAACTTCTATCCACCACCAAACAATTGACCACCTTTATTTATTTTACCCACCTCCCCAACCCCTTTCCTTTCTGATAACTACCATCCTGTTGTCAGGAACTAGAATTTGATAATTAATGCATCTTTTCCATTATGTTTAGACTTTGGAGAAATTCACTCTAAGTGTAGATAAGGAGAGTTAAGAAGAGTAACAATACGATTTCTAGAAAAAACACTTGACAGTAAAATTCAGGTTTTAGTGTGATTCTACAAAAACTATTGTGTGGTGTATCTGCAGACAATGTAACTCAATAGGAAAAATGGGCCAACGGGAGTCACAGAGATCTGGATTTGAATTCTGTCTCTATAGCTTACAAACTACATACATCAGCTTGTAAACTATACAACACAAACTCGAATAAGTCACTTAAAATCTGTGACTTTATCTTCAAAAATGCAAATAAATATGTCTATCCTCCTCAGCTGGTAATTAAAATGTTAGGTAGTACATATAAAGGAACTGGTAAATAGCAAGTCATCATAAATACTCTGTTTTCCATATCCTTCTTTCAGTACCAACATTTTACTACTAATGGAGTTAAGCTACCTTCATAAATTAGGGAAGATGATCTCTAAGGCAGCTTAAAACTTTTAAGATCTTTTCACTTTAAACAAGTTTATTCTTGTGATAATATGCCATAGTCTTCCCAGTCTTTAAGATGAACCAAAAGCCCCTGCAGAAACGAAAAACAGCAAAAATATAGATGCACTCAGATTAGAAAGATTGCCTGGCCTGAACCCATCACTCCCTGGGTCTCTGCTTCCTGTTACTAACGCTACAGAGTTTGTTTATATAAGGAGCACATCTTTAATCATTTAAAAAAATAAGACATAGGGACAGATTGTACTCTGCTAGGGGGGTAAAAAAGAACCCACAAATCCATCTGGGGAGACTGGATATGAAAGACCCTTTAATTTCAGTAGTAACATGGTCAAGGAGTTCAGTGAGGGGATGACTTAATTTTATATTTGGTTAGAAGTTGAAAATCTCCACTTTCCTTCATCATCTAAAGAGCACAATACAGCAATCTGGGTTCATAAGAGATGTTGGCAAAATACTCCCAGTCGTTTTCCAGTGTTGTGTCCTTGTACATTTAAAGAGACCTAGGAACAGAGGGAGAAGAATCCTTGGTAGTCATCTATTAGAAGCTCCCAGATTCATACATAAAAGTTGGAGGCTCAGCAAGGGAATGTGCTTTGCCTAAATTAATGACTATTAGAGCTGGAATGAGAATCCCAGGTCTAAAACTCCTTCAATACTATTTCTCTTTTATCTTTTATATTGAGAGAAACTTCTCTTAGAAATGATACACCACAAACACACTGAATATCATGCCTCAACCTGCATATCTAGCTCCCACTTACCCAATGGACTAAGTGGTAGATTTTCTTAACAAGGTCATTGAGCGGGGTCCCGGTGGAAGGATGGCTTAATATTTACCCACCCCCCCCTTAGATTACATCTGCTTTCAGTTTATCATCTAAGTCAGGTCTGTTTTTGACATTCTGCTTGATCCTATGGTTGGTCGTCTATAGGTACACTACCCCCATATATCATAGTCAAATGCTGAAAATCATAGATAAAGTGAAAATCTTAAAACAGCTGGAGAAAAATAAAAATTTACATACAGGGAAATGACGAATACTCATCAGAAACAGTGGAGACCAGAAGACAATGAAATAAAAATAATTTCCAGTAGTAGAAGACTAAAGAAATTAGGCCCCAGAAATCTGTGCTGTCAAAAAATACTGATGGAAGGAAATAATAACAGATGGATCTTCAAAAAGGAATGAAGTTCACTGAAAGAAGAAAATACCTGGGCAAAAATGGAAGACTTACCCTTTTAAATTATTTAATTTACTCATGACTATGTAAAGGGAGATTGTAGCATTAGCTTGTAGGAATTATATGTATATGTAATATCAATGAATAAGATTTCATGTTTAGGATTTATAATAAATAATTTTTATTAAAAATGACAACTATGGCATATAAAACAGAAAGGGAATGGTGAAAAGAAGACCTATATGCTCTTAAAATTTCTATATTTTAAACTAAAATGAATCATATATATATACACACACATACATATATATGCCAATCCCTAGAGCAATTGCTGAAAATATGTAAAGCTAAAATCTAATATTAAAATTAAATTCCAGAATAATGTCAAAAAATTCAAAAAGAACAACAATGACAACAAAAAGATGATGTAAGCAGAAAGGACAAACTGGTAGGTTTAATTCAATCAGATTAATTATATTAAATATTAATATTTAAACACTCCAGTGAAAGGTCAAGATTTTCAGAATGGATAAAAATACAAAACTCTATTATATATTATCTACAGATGAATTCGAAAGAAGAAGACACAGGTTATATGTATATTGACTTAAAAAAAGATACTATAAAAACATTGTAGTAGATGGCCTCTAAGATGCTTGCCAAATTTCCCTGTCTTCTGGTATTCATGTCTGTGTATGTAACCATTCCCACTGAAAGTAGACTAGAATTGCTTGCTTCCGATAAATATAATATGGTAGAAATGATAGAAAGAAACTTGCAAAATTAGATGATAAAATTTTGGTGGCTTCCATTTTGGTGTGTTTATTCTCTTACATACATGCGTGCACACACACACACACACACACACACACACACACACACACACAGAGTTCACTTACTCTGGGGAAAGTCAGCTGCCAATTTATTTGAAGACACTCAGAGAAGCCCACATGGGAAAGTCTGAAGCCGCTGGTTCAACAGGTCATGTAGAACTGAGACTTATAAAAAACTACTCAACTGAGTTGAGGAATAGATTTTCCAGCTCAGGTGGAGTCTTATCCTCTGGAGATGCCTGAAGTCTTATCCAAATGTTTCTCTGCAATTTCATGTGACACATTGGCTCAAAATTACTCATCTAACCAATTTAGTTAATTCCTTGCTTCCAAAACTGTGAGATAATGCATGTCCGTTGTGTTCAGATCATGGATTTTAGGCTAACTTGTTTCACAACAATTTATAATTATTACAGAGTAAGCTTGAGAAGCTGGAATGACTCTACAGCAATACATAAAGTAGGAAAAGAGCTGTAGCATAGATAAAATAAAAAAAACAATAACAAAATAATTTCACAATGATGAAAATATCAATTCATCAGAAGGAGTCTTAAATACCTAAAGCAAATATTGATGGAATTGTAGAGAGAGATAAATAATTTGTCAGTCACAGGGCATTTGAATTCCCTACTTTCAGTCATTGATAACATAGAAAAATTAGCAAATGAATAAATTATCTGAACAGCACTATCAAGCACAATAAAAATATTTTAACAGGACAATATGCCTCATATAAGTGTTCAAGGTCTAGTCATTAGAATAAATCGTGTTTAGCTATAAAACTAGACCTAATAAATGTAAAAGGAATGTGGTCCTATTCTTTGGAACAATGTAAAATAATTTGAAACCAATAAAAACAAAAGGTCTAGGAAATCCCAGATACTTGGAAATTAAAATATTTCTAAATAATTTAAATTATTTTAAACTGAAGCATAAAGAAAATATAAAAAAATATTATGTTGTATAAAGAGCAATGATGGTGAGAAATGTATAGACTTAAGGGCTTAACTTAGAAAAATAAACAGTTTAAACAAAGCTTCTACCCAAAGAAATCAGAAAAAAAAGATGAGCTCAAAGCTCAATATAAGTAAAATGGAAGAAATATAAATGTAGGAGCAGACATCAATGAAATACAAAACCAAATAACAAGGAAAAGATGAAATTTTATGTTATGAAAAATACTAAATTTGACAAAAACATAATGAAACTAGCCAAGAATAAAAGCTATAGAAATGAAAGAGGAATTATCGCTACAAAGCTATCCATATTGAAATAATATTTTTTATTAACAACTTCATGATAATAAAGACAAAATGGACAAATACCTTGGAAATTGTAATTTGCCAAACTGACAAAAATCAGAGTAAACATATCTCTTAAAGAAGCAGACACATATATACATATACACATACACATTCTCGGGCCTATAGTGTCACTGATGAACCACCTCAAATATTTTAGAAAGAGAGCTATGAATATTGCATAAATCTTTGCAGAAGTAGAAGAGGAGAATACCTATCCTAATTTGTATTGTAAAGCCTATATAACTTCAATACTAAAATCAGACAAAACATTGTTAAAAATAAAATTATAGACTAAGAGCCCTCATTATCATGCATGCAGAAATACTTAACAAATATTAGCAAACTGGTTTCAGAAATCTGTAAAAAGATAATGCATCATGATCAGAAAGTTTGCCATTAAAATGCAAACGATTTGACTTTTAAAATAAATCAATATAATGCATAAAAATGAAAAAATAAAGGAGAAAAATGTGATCCTTTCATGGATGTATAAATAATATTTGACAACATTGAACTTCTTAATGATGCTATAAGCTGTCATCTATCTAAAAACAGAAGGATATCCCTTATCTAATTCTACGTTTATCATCATACTTAAATATTTTCCTCCTCACATAAGGGACAAATAAAATTACCTCCTCTTACCACTATAATTTTACATTATACTGGAGTTTCCACCATTGTGAAAAGACAAGAAAAAGAAAAAACATAAAGATAGAAGTGGAAAAAGTTGAAATATTTCTCTTTGCAGCTGAGATAATGCTTATTTTGAAAACTCAATCTCTAAAAAACAACTCTGAGAAACAATCATTGAATGTACCAAGTTGATATGTTACAAAATAGAAGCAAAACCTATATTGCATTTTTATATATTAGCAGGAAATGTTTGGGAAGTGAGCCAGTTTGCCATACAATGATCACATTGTTCTTAAAATTCTCATCTTAAACAGATATCTTAAACTTCTAAGATATTGCCCCCAAACAGCTCAGAAGTTCTTGGCATGGTGTAGAAGTATGATTGATACAGTCTCTCTGGTCTTCACCTAGAATGGCATGTTAGAGGTAAGAAACTCAGGGACATTTCATCAGTGACGGAATAGTCCTGGTCAGTCAGCCAGAGGATGAAATATCTTTTATATCCTACTTCAGCATCTGCTTTCTCAGACCCTGCTTGAAAGAGAACTGTCAGTGTTCCATGGGGAAATATTAAGGTGGTATTTGTAATCAGCAAAGTGTGTTCTCAGTGACATCACAAACAAGGGAACATCATGAGGCAGAGGAAGAAGTTGAATTACAACGCATTATAGCAGAAGGTCTCACGGAGGACTCTGAAATGTGAATGGCCCTTCGGCAATGACCTCACTCATGGCTTGGAAGCAGAACATTGTGCCTCTGAATTAACCAATTACTGGGGGTCTGTTGACATTGAGGAAAGGAGGTCACCTTGTACAAAGCACTTCCCTTCATGCAGATCAGTTGTCAGGAAGACAGTCAACAGGCAGCTGTCCACAGTCACCAACCACGCCAGGTGGCTGGGAATGGCTGTCTTGTCCTCAGAGGGTAACAGCATGGACACACCACCACCAATTAGGAAACTACTGTGTAACTCAGTTCAGAGCCGACAAGACTAAAAAAGCAGCCGAGAACATGAGGAGAAAGAGACAAGACTGATAGGCCTTAGTAACACACACATTGAAGAAAACAGGCTATTCTTGCTGCTGAGCTGTCCATATCTTAAATTCCCCCCCCCACACACTTCATGAGCAAAGCCAGCCTCAGGAAGTGAGGGTCTCTGAACAGAGTTGTGAAAGACCACTGAAAGGATGATTACTCTTTTCTAAATGCGATGGATGAAGAAGGCTTGAGTGGGAAAGTGGGAAGGAAATTCTTGCTGGGTTTGTAACTTCATGCTTGATTGATATTCAATCCAGGAGAATCTAAAGAAGAAAATGAGGTGTGGGTTTCTATTTATTGTCAACAATTATGCTCTAACAATTGAGGTTGCCTCACATTTTCTCTAGTGGTATCATACAACTCAAAGAAAAAATAACTTTAATTCAAGCTAATTTTAAAATAAAAAATAGATATTTTTCACAGTATTTTGGGGTAGGAGTCATTGAATCATAGAAATGCCAGAATGTCAACACTACCCAAAGGAGGGAAATGATTGTATTAAAAGGGGGAAAATAAGAAAAAGGAAATAATTTCCATTTAATTTCACCTTCTTTTCATTAGAACAAACTTGGGACTGAAAGGAAGATGAAATTGCCAATATTAATTTGGTTTGGTTATCTTTAACTCAATGAAACTTGAACTCCCAAATATTAGAAATACATGGACATATATAATCTGGTATGCAACAATACACACTGAATAAAGCTTAAAACCTCTAAATTATAATGAATTCAGAGAAGATTCTGGGGAACAGCATAGCTGCCGTCAAAATTTAAAAGAATTATATTGTGTATGGTCAAATAGAAGGTCAGAATTGATGTGTATGAAGGTGAGCATGCATATTAAGCTCATATCCTCAGGGATACAGGAAATGCATCATCTTAATCTCATATTTCAAAGGAGGAAGCTGAGGCCAAAGGCTATAGATTGCTGCCAAAGTTCGTACAGTCCATCTATAATGGTAGTCAGGATGAAACCTGCATGCCTTTTTCATTTGGGGAACACTTTTTACTGCCCCTATTTCTACTTGAACTAGAAAATAAAAAACTCGGAGTGAAAACTATACCCAACTAGATTTGGCTTAAAACAAAGGAGTACTTTCTGACAATCATATCTGTCTAAAATGAAATTGTCTGCCTTACATATGTTATAGTTCATTGGTTAGATGATAATGACATCTTTACTCAGTTCCACTTCTTTGTGTCTCTCTAAAGAGTCTTTTATCCATGAACATGGACTTCGCTTCAAATTTCAGAATGAACCACATTCACGTACAAACGTATTAGTAGATGCACTTCTAAAGACTTTTTCTTTTTTTGTTCAGAGGAAAGTTACAGGCAAGAATGAAGGTGAGTAAAGAGGCGGGGAGGAAGAAGAATCTTTATTTTATATTAGTTTAGTTGGCACATTGGCTGTTTCCCCCCATTGGACCTAGATGAATCCAGGACTCAAACCCAGGGGTATTTTCTTGTTCCTTTGAAAGCAACTGACCCAACTGCTGCTCTGTGAGGGCACACCACACAGAACTCATCTTATTTGAGTTTTGTAAGTAATATGGTCAGAAGGGTTCAAAGCTCCGCCCCATCTATCTCTTAATTCCCAGTTAGAACCATTTCTATGCATCCCCCTCTTCTTCCTGAGCACATTTTTGGAGGAGGGGTCCCTCTTTTATATTGTAGTATGCAGTTAATGTTGCTCAATGTCTTTACATATGATTCGATAATGGATTTGTTTTTAGCACTAAATAACGTTCAGTTGTATGGCTGGACCATAGTCAATTTGTATACTCACTGACTGAAGGGCATCTTGGTGGCTTCCACATTTGAGAAATGATCAGTACAGCTGCTATAATCACCTGTGTGCATGCTTTTCTGTAGATACATGTATTCAACCCTTTGGAGTAAATACAAAGGAGTAGATTGCTGGATAAATAGTAAGAGTCTGCTAACTGGCTTCTAAGTGATTATACTCTTAAAATTCCAACCAGAACAGAATGAATTCTTGCTGCTGCACTAACTCCTCACTAGCATTGACTGTTGTCAGTATTCTGGTTTGGGTCACTCTAACAGGTGCTTAGTGGTATATTTTTTTAAATTTGCAGTTCCCTCAGGATCATATGATATGCAGCATCTTTTTTATAGACTAGTTGCCATATGAATATTTTCTTTGCTGCGGACTCTAACCAATGTTAAGGTTTCTGGCCCAGTTTTAATTATTATTTTTTGCTTCGTTTTGTTTTTTGTTGAGTTTTAGGAGTTCTATACATATTTTTGATAGAAATATTTTTCAGATAGGTACTTTGCAAGTATTTTCTTCCAGGTTGTGTTTTATTTTCATTCTTGCAATAGCATCTTTTGAAGATCAGCAATCTTTAATTATATTGTAATCCATATATTTATTTTTTGCATTCATGAGTCAAGTTTTTGGTGTTGTATCTGAAAGATCATCACCAAACCAAAGGCAATCTATATTTTCTCTTATGTTGTCTCCAAGAAGACTTACAGTTTTTGGGTTTGCATTAGGTCTTTGATCCAGTTTGAGTTAATTTTTTTGAAGAGTGTAAAGTCTGTAATCTAAGTTCTCTTTTTTTTGGTATGTTGAATATCCAGCTGTTTCAGTATCATTTGTTTAAGAATAGCTTATCTTCATTAAATTTCCTTTGATTTTCCTCAATATGAGTTGATTATAGTTAGGTGGATATATTTCTCTGGACACTTTCCTATTTCATTGAATTACTTTCTGTTATTTGGCAAATACTACACTGCTTTGCTCATTGTAATTCTTTAGCAATTCTTGAGCTGAAGTATTTCAGTCCTCTGTGTTCTTCAGGATTGTGTTGTTTTTTCAATTGTATTGTTTTTTACGTATCTACACTCCATATAAACATTAGAATTGGTTTATATTAATTTAATATTTATTGAGTTAACTTTAATTTAGAAAATAATATAAACCCATTTGTGCAGGTTCCCCATTCTTCAAATACATGTGACAACCCAATTACCACCCAATTGCTGAAGTTCTTCACCATTTTCCGCTGGACCCCACCACCACCACTTGGCCCCACCTTCCACTCCATTCCCTACTGGTAACCTCAGTTCTACTGACAATGTTCAAGGGTTGACTTTTGTTTAGTCTGTTCCTTTACTTTGCTTCTTTATTCCACATATGAATGAGATTATCCGGTACTTGATTTTTCTTCTTATTTTACCAAGTATAATCCTCTCTAGTTCCATTTATATTGTCACAAATGACAGGATTTCATCTGTTTAAGGGCTGTGTCATATTCCATTCTGTACATCAACACTACATCTTCTTTACCATTCATCTGACAATGGGTACTTAAATAGTTTCCAACTCTTGGTTTTGATAAAAAACTGCTGCAATAAACATGGTAGGATATATATCTCTGTAAATTAGTGTTTTGTGTATTTGGGTACATAGCCAGAAGTGAGATGATGGAATCATGGGGGATTTCCATTCTCAATTTTTGAGGAATTTCCATTGTGTTTTCCTAAAGGTTGCATAAATTTGCACTCCCACCAACAATGTGTGAGAGTTCCATTTTCTCCACATCCTCACCAACATTTGTTGTTTCCAGTATTTTGAATAATAGGCAATCTCACAGGGGAAACTGAAGTTTCTTGTTATTATTGTGTTGCTGTTGATGTCTCAGGTCAGTTCTGGGGCGCTGCTCCTCCTTCCAACCTGTACCAAGACCCTCTCCTCAGGTTCCATTTTCCAGTCCCATTGGGTAGGATCTCTATTGCTTTTGGAGTGACTCCTCAGAGACCTAGTTCTTCCCAAGTCTCCACCCTTTCTGCTGCAGCCTTTTTTTGCCAAGGCTGCAAGTCCAGAATCTGCATTGCAGTTCTAAACTCTGATGCCTTTGCCTACCCTTGTGGTGGTGACTTCTGCTGCCCTCTCTATAAACCCTGGACCTGCTCTTTCACGGCATGTGTGTCTGAAAAATAGGTATTTTCTAGTTGCTCTGTGGTGAGGAAACACACACACTCCCACCAGGTCACCATCTTAACTCCTCTAGATGTTTTCTTAGTTGTTCTGTGGGTAGGAGGCAAACCTGAGATCTTTACAGTTTACCATCTTGAAACATTAGATTAGTTCTATACCAAAAAAATAATTATCTGGTGTCATATTGCATCTATCGATCACATTAAAAAGATATGACTCCTAACAGTATTCAGTTTTTCTATTCATGAACATGGAATATCTCTACATATAATTAGATTTTTAATTTCTTTCTTCAGAGTTTTATGATTTTCCTCATGTTGATCTAATTCATGTTTAGTTAGATTCATACCAGAGCATTTCATTTATTTGGTATTAATGCAAAAAATGTTTTTAATTTCACATCCTACCTTATTGTCGGTACATAGGAAAGCAATTGACTTTGTATATTAATATTAAATTCTTCAAGATTTCTATTATCGTTTATTAGTTTCAGGAATTTTTGTTGTCACTGCTGATATTTTGGGGTTTTCTACATAGTCAATCATGTAATCTGTAATTTCTTATTATTCTTCTCAGTTTGTATACATTTTATTGTCTTATTTTTCTTATTGTATTAATTATAAATTACAGTACAGTGTTGAATAGGAGTGATGAATGGTTGCATATTTGTCTTGTTTCCAATCTTAGGAGGAAGCAGCTTGTTTCTCACTATTAAGTATAATGCTAGCTATAGGGTTTTTTTATATGCTATTTGTTTTGAGAAAAATTCTATTTATTCTATTTTCTTAAGAGTTTTTATCATTTATCATGAATGACTGTTGGATTTCTTCAAACTTTCTTTCTGTTTCTATTATGATTATGTGATTTCATTCTTTCTTTGTTTATATGATGGTTTTCATTATTTTATTTTCAAATTTGGAATCAGGCTTGCATACTTGGAATAAGCCATGCTTTGTCATGGTATATAATTCTTTTTAATGCATTTCTGAATTCCATTTGTTAATATTTATTGATGATATTTGCATCTGTGTTCATGTTTTCCAGCACTTTTTTGCATTTTTTTTCTAACCCGAATTTCCACAAGAAGCTATGGCATAGCTAAGTCATACAGTGAAATATTTTTTAAAAATGGAATCAGATGCTTGGAGAGGGTGAAAATTTTGCCCAACATCAAATTAATACTCAAGAGCAGAGTTCAGAAGAAAAGCGTTTCCTGATTGCTAATTTACCTCAAGGTTTGTCTGTGAACTAGCGAACTAGCCATAGATACCTGTAAGTTTTACAGTAATGGTTTATGGAAGAGAGAACAAGGAAGCAAGTTTTGTTTTTTTTTTCAATTCTTAAGTACTTCCATTTCTCTCCAACCTATATTGTGACATGGAAATTATAAAAATCATGAAGTTTCTGGGGTCTCAATTTCTGCATCTGTGTGAAAAGAGAAGTAACACTCTATCTCTAAGTCATTTTCCAGATCTGAAAGGTCATAATTCTGATTCAGTTCACTTACTGAGGACCTAATAAGTTCTGAACACTGAAGTAATTTCTGGTGATATGTAAATAAAGGAAATCTTCATTAAACTATTGTATAGATTTAAATTTTTTCAAAATGAAATTTCAACAAAAACGAGAAAATCTTACACCTCAATAAATTGTAGTCTGATGAGTAAGGCACATACCAAAATAAATAATTCAGTATTAAATGGTAAATAATGATACAGAAATCAAATCATGTCCGTGAATACAGAGTAAAACCTCAACAGAACCACCTGAATAATCTTCATCTTCAAAGGATAAATATGTGTCATCCTTTGATGACACATGTATTAAAAGATATTCTAAGATGAGGAAACAGCATGGATAAAGGCAGAGGAATGAAAAAAATAGTAAAAACAGAAAATAGTAATAATACCCTATTTGGGTGACAGTATATATAATTTGTTAAGCTAAAAGATATATTCTTAGTTTAGGGGAGAATATTTAGGTTCATCAGCAGAAGTAGGATTGCACCCATCCTCTTCCCAGACTTCTCTGTCCTCCAGCACTGTTATATGGCAGTAAGTATCCTCTGGAAGGCATTCTGAGAAAGACTATACCAAAAGAAGCCTGACCTTTGTCTTTAATTCCCCAATCCTGCTGACTCACCATGTCCTAGAGTACTAGATGGTGTTCCAGAGAAGTAATTCTGGAAGCATAGAAAGCACTAGAAGGATGGTGTTAATGAATTCTCAGGACTTGAGTTTCTCAGCTGGAACTGAACATTCTTCACTGGAACACATGCATAAAGATGTCACCCTGCACTGATGGATAGCCTATTTCTAGATCATGGATACCTTCCATTTATATATAGAAACATGTACACAGTGGGAAGCATAAGAATCTTACAAGAACATTATATGCTAGAGAGAGCATGGGTTCTGAAATTCAACAAAAAGACCTGGGGTAAAATTCTGATTGTGCCAGGTATAGCTGGGTTTATTTGGACAAGGTTTTTCATTCTTTGAAATACAGTTCCGTCATCTCTAAAGTATAAAGACAATGATTCCTTCAGTGGACTGATTTAAAAACCAAATAAGCTAGAAAATGCAAATTGAAAACATGTAGCATATGAAAAATAAACAGAATATTTGATTTTCTGAAAATGTGTACTGGGGAGGGGAAGGTGAATTTATCTGGTAATGGTAATGTGAGAAAATTCCTATGCTCTCATCTGACTTCAACATTGCTTTTTAAATCCATCAGAGCAGTGTCAGGAGAGTGAAGAGAAATAGAAATGACGACACCATGTCAATTAATGAGATCCTTTTCTCATAAAATATCTTTGTGTGGCTTACAATAACTCTAGAAGAAACACTAATATTATGGGTGACATACAGTATTAAGTGCCAAACAAATTTCTAAATGTTTTGTATGTAAAAATCATTAAAATTCATAACTTCCCTATGAGATTGGTTCTATTAATTTTGTTTTCTGCTTTTAGCTATAAAATCATGCATGGGATAAGTGATTTACAACTTTTACCTAAGGATTCATTGGCATAACTGACTTTTGAACCATTCGAGGTCAAAGTCCCCTCTCTATCACTTAAATTTACCTAACACTTGATGATCAACTGAGCTTGATTAAAGACTTTTAGTGATTTGATTGTTCCCTTTATTTTCAGTGTAATAATTTATCCTTCTTCATCTTTGATTCTCTGTGTTCTTCATTCTTCTTTGAATTTTTCTATTTTTCTCTTAAAGTAGAACAGAAATGTACCTGTCTGAGACGGAATATGCTTTCAATTTGTGCAGAAGATGATGTGCTGTCTCATCTGGTACTGCAGGGCTCTCTGTCATGATGGGGCAGTAGGTGGCTTGAGCACATTGTGAACAAGGAATCCAATTTCTGCTTTGACACTTAGAGTGCTATTGAAAAAACTACTTTTTAACCAAATTCTTATAAAATCCTCACCTATTATCAATCTGCCTATCATTGTCTATCATCTGTCTATTATTTACTAATAGATGATCAAACACTCAAAGAAATGACACATGTGGTAGAATGAGGATTAAAATGAAAGAAATTTGAAATTCTTCATCACTAAGCAAAAGTTGTTTGAAATCCATTAGTGGAGAAAGAGTAAGTTGGGGTGGAGGTAGACATGCATCCCAAAGAATAAGACCATCAATGGACTCCTGGCTGAACTGCAGGAACACTTCATCCCTGTTATTCTCTCTTATCCTGAATTCATGGGGTTTATTAAGAAGCTTAACTATGAGTTAGAAATAGAGGAAAAAAATGATGCCCAGCAAGAAAAATTAAATAGGACGAATGTGTTTCTACTACTCTCTTTTTCAAGGTTTCTTTCTAACTCATTTTATGCATACGATGAATCAGCTCTCAATAATTTCTTTGCAGCAATTCTCCCACCATCACTATTGCATTACATAAGGGAGAGAGGGAAGGAGGAAGGGAAGGAGAAAGGAAGGAAGGAAGGTAGGAAGGAAGGAAGGAAGGAAGGAAGAAATCACTACACGTAATGCTCATTTAATTCTCTCAAATGAATATGAATAATTGTGCTGTGTTCCAGATCCAAAGAGAGAGCTACTTTGTTTTTGACCACGGTCTGCCATTAAACAAATATGCATTGGTGGTTTCTGAGGTGGAAGATACTGTGTTAATAAATCTCTTTAGTGGATAAAACTGTAAATAAGACAGTCTCTCTCAACTTAAGGAATTCATAAAATGCAAGCAGACTGACCATAATGGACTGAATATTTCTGTTCTCTCAAAATTCTTCTTTTGAAATGCTTATTCTCAATATGATGCTATTAAGATGTAGGGTCTTGGAGATGTAATTGGATCATGAAGATAAAGTCCTTGTGAATGGGATTAGTGCCTTTATAAAACAAATTCGGAGAACTCTTGTTCCTCTTCCCACTATGTGAGGATACAAGGACAAGAAGGCAGCCTGCAACCTGGAAACGTCTGGTTGGTCTCCTAATCAAGGACTTCTAGCTTCCAGAACTATGAGAAATAATTTATACTGTTCAAGTCCCTATTATATAATTCTATAATCAATTACAACAGTAAGAAGTTACCAAAACACAGACTAGAACAAGTGAAAAAAATGACTAATGAAACTATGAACTATTGACATATGATATGTCAATATCATATGAAACTATCAATCCATGAAACTATTAGCATATGATATGTATACTCAATCCCTATGCATATTCATAAAGGTGAAACATTCATTTGAAGTCCTAAGAGTCTGTTTTATATCTTGCAATTATAGGTTTGGCTAGCACTAGTTAATAATTTTGATTCTTGGCCTTATGTTCAAGTTTTTAAAAATTTTTTCATTTGTTTAGACTGGACAGTTATTTTTTTCCATAGCAATGTCAAATAATTTGTCATCATATAAATGTTAAATTGCTTTTCAAATCGCAATCAGAAAAAATGGTGAAAACCCCAAAATAGTTCAGAGGGCATATTTTATGTGTTCTAAAGAAGACAGTTAATATATAGACAGCTCCAGGTCACTGGAGAGATTTAGTGTAGGGCTTTCTCAGTAAACCAAACTGCAGCACTTAAGTCTTCATCACAAATTAGTGCCTATTTTCTCAGCATGATGTATGCTATACCAGAAAAGTTTGCAGTTCAGGGTAGGACATTTCGTGTTCATTTCTTCTTAAATACACTTTATTGTCCAATGTTTGTGAGTTTCCTGAAGTCAAGAGAAATAGATTGAGTGTGACAAAATGGTCACTGCCAACCAAGAATTTAAAGCCCAGTCAGGGAGAGAAGTAATATCAGTATCTTATGTTTACACAGTGCTGTATGCAAAACCCTTTGGCCTTAACTCAGCAAGACTTAATGATACTTTTAATGATACTCTGGGGGCTGTGTGGAGCAGCAGGGCAAAGGGAGAGATGATTCTGGAACCTTGTCTATGGGAGGATATTAGGCAGTAAGTGTAGGTGTTGAAATACAAGGCAGCATATCAGTAATCAGGAGTCAGATGACTGACTTCAAAGGACACTTGGGTGAGTCCCACAGGAAGAAAATACTAAACATAATGTTAACAAGATGTAGCATTCCCTTTTTTAACTCTCTGCTAAGCATTACTCCATGCTAAGTATGCAATGCACACTTAATGCTGACAAAAATTTGGTAAGCAGCATGATTCATCAAATTTTTGCTGATAAATAAACTCAAGCACCGTAATTAAGTAATTATTTCATGATCACACTACCCACTGTTTTACCAAGGCTATGCTCTTAAGTGCTATGCTGTACTGATACAGAAGTCTTGCTCCCAGAGATTACAAACCACACGAAAATTCAAGAGAATCAGGCATGTGATATGTGATGTAGACAGAAATCAAAAGATTAAGATCTTGCTTTTGAGAAACATGCTTCACAGGAGAGTCAGTCAAGAAATTGTATAAAGACAAGAGGTATTATGTGCCATGACTGAGTGAACACAGGTTTGATATGGCCTTCTAGTAGAGTGGAGAGCTACCTTTGAAGGCATCTACAATTTCTTTAAAGGTAGGGAGTGTCTCACCTTTAAGCTTGCCAGTACTCCTCTCTAACCTCTAGATCAATCCTGATCACGTGGTTATTCTCGAGCAGAATTCATCCCACCCTGTGTGTGTCATTTTTTAAAAAAACTTGGAAACAGAGAGCATTTAAAAATATTTCTCATAGAGGAAATAAAACACAAGACTAGAATAGTAACACACAACCAATAGGCTAATAAAAGTATGAAGATAAAGTGGTCTGAGAGGAGAGTCAGAAAATACTGACTTTGTGTTTGGTGTAGCAATGGATTTTTCCATAAGAGGTAACATCTAAATGGGGGCCTTTAAGAATGATCCGAAATTTGCCAGATGTAGTGAGAAGATGGCGAGCTAATACACAGGTCCATGTATGCAGTGGTTCCCAAACCAAATGAAGAAGCCAATTATCTGGAAACTCGTTACAAAATAAAATTGTAACCCCTATCCCTCGGGATTTTGAATCAAGTGATCTGCAATTTGTCTGGGAGTTGGTATTTTTAACAAGTCACCCACCACTATCTACGTAGCCCTTTGGCAAGCTACTGTGGAATGACTGCATATGAATGTTTATTCATATCAGAGCAGAGGATGCTAAAGAGCAAGTAAGCTTTCTGTGATGTCATTGATGGGGCTGATAGAAGAGAAGGGTGGGAGATGCAGCAGAAAATGTAGGAATGAGCTAGTTACTAGAAACTTTGACTATCATGCAGGTACTGAGGGCCAGTAGAGTTCACAAATATAGGAATTTCAACAGGTGGGATTCGTAAACAAGACAAGTGTAGTTAGATTTGGGAGAATTAATAAATTTGGAACATCTGAAGGCTAAATGAATATCTAAGAGGTTAGAAGAGGAGATTCTTACTGTAAAGGTGAGGATGCAAAGAAAAAGATAATCATTTGAAAGATAACAGAGAGATCCTCATTTTCAGCCATTTTTTGTGTTGTTTTCTTTGATTATATAACATTTATTTTATCACTATTTGATATCTGTTGTGAAATATTTATTGCCAAAAATTTTTTTCCACTCCATTTTTTTTATCCTAAAAAGTCAAGAAAATCAAAGCAACATTGAAATTGTTTCCTTGGAGTTGAAAATTTGTACATTCAAGAGCAGATTTCAGGATTTTTCAATGACAAAATTGACTGTGGACAGGCATTTGTTTCAACACTTTGAGGGAGAATAAGATAAATCCTGGGAAACAAAATGTTCCACATGTTTGAGACTCAGGGAGGCAAGTAAGAAATTTGTAATATTTATACCAAAATTCAGCCTTTTTTCCCAAGCATTTTTCTAGCATAAATCTTTCACCCATTCATTTTATAACATTTTGCTTATTGAAGTTAATATTTCCTTGGCTTAACATTAAAAACATTGGGTTGGGGGAGCACTGATGTCAAATAATAACAAAATACTAATATGTTGTATCATGGGAAGGAGAGAAAGCATGGGGAGATTCAGTCAACATCAAGTGTAAATATAACTTTATAGCTACCTATAAAAATGTCCAATCCCCTTAACAAGTAATCATCCTACTGGGAATTTATCCCTAGGGCATAATTCTAAAGGAGAAAAAAAATCTTGAAATAAAGACTTTATGGTAGTATTATCTATTGAGAAAAATGAAGCCTCTCAAAAATGAATATAAAACTCTAAACATTCCACAAAAAGATGATTAAATAACATATTAATTGCTGACAATGTGTTCAATTGAGCAAATATTTGTTGAGGTAGTCTTGGCTTATAACAGTATGTAGGCTACCAGTACACAATATCATTGTGTGACATCTGTATATGCTGCATTATGTCACCAACAAAAGCCTAGTTTCCATCCACTACCATAAAATTAAATTCCCGTGTCTGTTTTGCCATCCCATTCCCTTTCACCTCTGTTGACCACCATCTTGTTCTCATAATCTGAGCTTGCTTTTATTTAGTTTCCTTTTTCTATGTTTCAGGTATACAGTTTTATATTTCAACATCTGTATTTACTAAATTATGATCTCCACTAAAATTCTATTTGCTATTGATTTTCAAATAATTGACTACTTTTATCTATTTGACCTACCCCCATTCCCTTCCCCTCTGCTGGCACATTTAGCAGTGTCTGGTACTTATGGAAGTATTCGATAAGAGGCAGCTGGTAGACTGACCCTTCTCTCATTCCATCATGTAAATTTGGTGACACTCCTTGATTTAAATTAATGTCTCCTAATTATCTTCCCAGTGACGTGAGAACCCCTTAACCCAACAAGGACCCTCATGTCAGGTTGCCACTACCTTCTACACCTTTTTCTCACATTTTCTTCTTCCCTCAACCCTCCTGACCTCCATGCACAACACTTAGACTAGCAACTAAGAAATAATAGCCCTGCCATTGCTACTTTGATGTCTTTTAAATTTCATGTTTTGTTAAAGAAGCACTGATTTGTTCCATTATGATGATTTTAGGTGTACATTAACATCCATATACATTACATTAAGTTCAACAGGAGAAGTCTAGTTCCTACTTTTTAGCATACAATTGACTTCTCTGACCCAATTTACCAACTCTCCTTCTGCCTTCTTTCCAGTAATCACTAATTTGGTTTTATAATCTAAAATATATTTTTGGTTTTCGTTCACTTATTTTGTTTTTCAACATCCAACATGTAAGTAAAACTGCACATTATATGTCTTACTCTGTCTTGTTTATTTCACTAAGGATACTATCCGCTAGGTACTTTCACGTTGTTGCATAATGCAGGACTTCATCTGCTAACTAGCTAGCTAGCTGATAAATTTTCTAATGTGTATATATGCCACATCTTCTTTATACATTTATTGAAAATTGGAAATGTTTTGAATTTTGAAATATTTGAATGTATTACTGAAAAATAAAGTTAATACTCTTATGGTGCTTCTCTCTGTTGGTCTAAGAGCTTCACAACATCACTCATATAGTATTAGGACCACACCATAAGGTAAATATACGTATTCGCCTAATTTTTGCAGTTGAGGAATTGGAGGCACAAAAGGGGTGAAATCATTTAGTCAGTTACGTGGTAACAAATGGGGATTCAAATTTTAAAGCAATGTAGTACAAGAGCTACACTGTTTGCTAAATTTCCTCCTACAACATAAAGAAAACTGGAATTAGACTTAATAGAATAAACTACAGATAATTCCAAGTGTGGTTAAAGATTCAGAAGAACTGAAACCCTCCTACATTTCTGATGTGACAGTAAGTTGGTGCAACTACTCTGAAATACTTCCCATTCAGCATCTCTTAACAGTGAAGTATGTGCCCACCCTATCTATGACTCAACAATTCCCTTCCAGCAACATTCTAAAGGGAAATAAATGTGCAGGTCAAAGGAAAACATGAGCAAAAATGCTTAGAGAGGCTTTCTTTCTAATAATCTCCAAAGGTAAGCAAGCCAAAAGATAAGTGAAAGACAAGATAAATTGTAGTGTATTCATACAATGACATACTGCACATCACTATAATTGAATAAACTACTTCCATCCACAATAATAACGTGGATTATCCTAAATGCAATACTGAACAAAATAAGCCAGAACACATTCTGTATGATTCTACTTAAATGTATTTCAGGAACAGGCAAAATTAATCTTTGTTAATAGAAGCCAAAAGGTGGTTACCTGAGTATATATTGTAGGAAGGGTCATGATGTGGAGTCCTCTTTAGGTTCTAGAAATGTTTTGTTTGAGCTGAGAAGTAGTTACTGAAGTATGTAAATATATACAACCATAAAGCTGTACTCTTCAAATTTGAGCATTTTTCTGTATAGACAATATACCTGAAAAAAATTAGCGAATGACTCAATCTTAGTAAGCTGGAAATCTGTGAAATTTAATAGACCAAGAACAATTGTTCTTTCTCCTTCCCTCCCCTTCTCTCCCCTCCACTACCCTCCTCTCTTCATTCTTCACTAACCTCAGAAAATTTCAGATTATGCTATATTTAGAGAATCATAACATCAGATAGTAGACTCTCTCCAGCAAAGAAACACAATTGGGCTTGAATTCGCAAATAAAATGTCCAAAAGCAGAAGCAGGTTCCTTCTGCCCAAAAGAGTTAAGTGAATAGATTTCTCCCATTGCTCCAGCCAGCAGTCAATCAGGCAGTTGTTGGCCTGAGAGCAATGGGACCATGAAAAGGATCCAAAAGTGGAGTCAGTGTTTCATGATCTGCCCCAACCCACAAGCTCCTGCACTGAATCAATAAAAATCATCCACAGATTTTTGGACTTACTTGAAGAAAGTAGCATTTCTATGAACCTCTTAGATACAAGGAACAGCTTGATTCTGGCTTCAGGAACATCTTGCAAATAACAATTCCCATTGTTCTGAGTTATTCTGGCAGATGAGCACATGATTTCACAGCTTGACAGAATGTATGTAGCTGCATATTGACTTTGCACTTGGGAGAAGCTAAGGATGTGCTTCTTCATAAGGAAAATTTGGATCATATTGCGAACAAAGGTCAATGACTTTCCTAGTTCGCTGGTTTGCATCAACTGCCACGGAGGGAAGAGAGTTGCAACATCTGGTGACTTAAACATCATCCATCTCTCTTGCTACTTTTTAAGAAATTGCATCATACATGACATAAGGGTAAGGTGAGCATCATTGTATATCAACCTCTGTACATAAAACATTAAGTTTAGCATCACCAGTCCATTTCTTTCACCACATAATTGATCCACTTTTGTTACTTTCAAATACAAGGTATCTTAAAAGAAATCTCAAAACGTGGATTTTAGCAAACACATGCTTATAAGGCCATGTTTCAGATTCAGCAAATCTTCATTGAGCATTTACTACTCTCTTTGAAATGGGTACGAAAACTACATTTGTGGATGAGAAGCTGAATTAATCAAAGTTCCCATAATACTCTATGCCAGCAGAGCCAGAATTTAAATCAAGATTTTCTGACCTTGGGGAAAACTCTCTAAGTTTCTACTTAAGTGAAGTTGTTTCTTAATGTTTAGTATTAACTTCTAAGCTCCAATCATATTTCTACTGTTTACTAGGTATAGGATATTGGACTAATTACTTCACTGTTTTAACTTTAGTCTCTTGATCTGAAGAATAAATCAGTTACAGTAGTATGTGTCCCTAAAATGCTGTGGGTTTGTACCTACCAAATTTAGCTCAAAAATGTGTCTCTTCTTGTTTCCTGCCATAACACAAAAAGAACCACATTAAAACCAAAGACAAATTTTATTTGAACTAGAAATCTGTTGGGAAATTGTAATTCAAACCACTCAATCCATTCTTTTCCATAATAAGATTATTTGAAAGCACCCACTCTCATAGAGAGGGCCTTGTGATGAAAGGCTTGAACTGTGTAACCAAGGACAGATTTTTAAAATTCAGCATAACTGAAGTGAATAATGTACAAAATGACCTGAGAATGTTTAGGATAGAAAAAAATGTGTTTTAAAGAACTGAGTAAATGAATGTTCTGATAGAAAAAAGTACTGGTTTTCTTTATGTAATATGGAAGCAAAAAGAGTTTTGAGTTTACTTTGGTTCATAATTTCATATAATAATTTTCAGAAAACTTATGTATCTGTCCTTTTCTATAGAGCTGTGAGCATCCTAGCCACTGAACTACACAGATTGGTGCCTTGTATATTTCCTTGTTGGAAAAAAAAAATCTTCATTTATTTTTAAAGCATTAAGTATAGATCTCATCTATTTAAATGCTACCTCTTGGAAAAGCAACCTAAAATCCCATAGATTTTTTTTAAATCTTCCAATTCTGACTGCAATAAAATCAGAAATATTACTTTTTTATCTTAGCCAGTTCAAGATTAGAATGACAATAAAAACTGATATTTTTGTGTTTCAGTTCTGCTTAGCATTATCAATTAACATACATTGTATGTAAATATCTTTTGACGGATAAAGGTTTCTAACAATATGCACCCACTTCTAGAAGTTCAGAAATTAAAATGAAGTAAAAATGTCAAAAGCATCAGGTCTGAAGCTCATAAATGCCATAAAGGAGGAGAGAGTCATACCGTCTTTGAGAATCACAGAAGATACCCTTGAAGAAGTGACACTAGATGGGGTTTTCATGAGCAGTAGGAGTTATGCAGGTGAAGGAACTTGAAAGAATCCTCCTGATAGACGGTGTGCAAACAATTTAAACTCTGGCTGACGCAACTGAAATGAAATATTAGATGTAGTGACCTGGGTGCCTTCCTAATTGTCATCTATCCTCTTGTTTGGGTTATTCAGGAATCTTTCAGATTACACACTTGCACACTTAGATAGGTCTATGATCACTTGACAATTTTTTCCAAGATTTTGTCGGTCACCAGTGCTTTCTCCTGTGTAAAAACTGGGGAAGGGGAATCTTTATAAGAAAGTGAACAAATGTGATAGGAATACTCTGTTAAGGAATTTGCTTTTTGCACTTAGATTTCCTTACTGAGGAAGGGAGGCCATGTCTTTGTATCCACCCATCAGTCATGTGAGCTTATCTTTGAGGAAAGCATCCTCCCAAACACAGGGACATTCCCAGAGAGGGACTTATCTATGAACCTTCAGTGATTTTGACATCTGGCAATTAAAGAGAAAATGCCTCCGAACTAAAGGAAATTCAGGCAGTGAACTACACTATCCACTACAGCTGCCGTATTACTTAGCCTATTACTCTGTGGAAGTATAGACATACCAAACATTTCAACCCTGCGTGAAATTGCTGATTGGATGAGTTTATGACTGAAGTTGCAACATAAGACACTTAAAGTTATGATGACACATTAAAGCAAAAATTGCATATCCTCTCCTTTTGCACCTTCGAGGAGAGAGGTTAGGGAGGGAGGAAGAACCCTGACCTACCCTTGTAACATACAGGAGCAGCAAAGATAATTCAGTGTGTCACTTCATTTTATACTGAAGTACCTCTGATGTAGGTGCTTCGCCAAGATAGGAGATCCAAATTTACCTCAGGATATTCTGATTTCCATATCTCTTGACAACTATCACCTCTCAACCCTCCTCCTTGGAACATCTGTCTGCCAGTTACATTGCAAAGTGATTTATCTAATTTAATATTCTCCACAAAATTATGAGTTAAGTATTTTCATTTTCATTTTGCAAGATAGGAAACGAATGCTCAGACAGGTCGTGTATGATCCAAATAAACTGCATGAAAGAACTTGGACTTTTATGTAGTGCTCCATGTCTTTTTTTCCATGTAGGAAATTGTCTTTTGAATTCAAATTCCAATGTACCTCTAAGGAGGAAAATGAATTCACTATTGAGGGTGAAATTTTCTAGAAATCTCTTAGGAATGGGAAGAATTAATTATAAATCCAACTCCCCTAAACATCTAATCACTTTGGAAATAAGCTCCTTGGAAGCTGTTTTTGCAGTACCATTTCATACCAGAAGGAATAAACTATGTATGGTGTTTCACTTCACAAAACTGTTAACTAGATTTCCAATAAATAAACTAAACAAACCATCTCTCCACAAGAAGTCAATATTCAGGCAATGCATTGAAAATAAAAATTTATTATTCATTGCTGGAATCAAAAACAATGCATTATTTCTTGAATTCTAGCGAAATCTTTAAAGGCAGCAACAATAGAAATGAATGGGGGTGATGACTTCTTAGTGGTGAAATGTCTTCTGCTAAAGAAAACTCTGAGTTTATATAAACACTAACTATAGACAATTATTGGTCAATGATACTACATAAAACCCAAGATGCGCATTGGTGGGCAGTACAGGTTTCCTTCCCTATCCACCATTAGAGCATCCTACGAGAACTTTTATATGCTGAAATGGTGCAAAATGAAGAAATAATCATCATTACTTTAGAAAACTGAGAGAAAATTTATTGTCAAATGTGTGTCATTTTTACAAAGTCGAGAGTGACAGAAAATTGAATTTTATTGGAGAAGACAAAATATTATAAAGTGCCTAGCACAGAGCCTGAAGTATAATAAAGTCATTATTTTTATACGTATACTCAATTTTCTTTGATCGCTGACATTTAAGTATTTAAAGTGCCCAGGGCATTTGTTCCTGGTTATTTATAAGCCCCCCAAATTTCCCAGCTTACTTCTTTCCGGACATTTTTGTTCCTATCCTGATTAATGCTTCTTGTCCATGACTCTTGGAGTTGTGATTCAGTTGTATACTTATTTCTTTAACATATAGCTCATTCATCACTGCGTCACCGAACATGATTCCTGACTTGAAAACAAATACACATGCATGCACACTCAAACGTGTAAATTTATACAAGACAACTCACTCATGTCCTTCTAGTTTCATGGGACTATTGCTGAACTGCTCAACCTCCCTCTAGTCACTAACTTCATGCAGAAGGTATTTTGACTTTAGACATTTATTTGAAGAGGCTAAGGTATCTTCCTATAAATAGAGGAAAAGCGGGGGAAGATTTACTAGGTACTCTACAGTCAGGAATGGACATGTGATAGTTCTGTATTTTTGTCCCTAATACTTTGCAACTTCTCTGAAGTGAAATAGCACTTCGCACAGGAGTTGGTATAGAATATATTTCTCCATTTTGTGCTGGGCTTGGCCAAGGGGCCTGCTTTTGATGGTGAGATACTAGCAGTTATGGCATGAAAGATGTCCTAGTGCATTCCTGTCATTAGACTAGATCCTTTGTTCTTCTGTCTTCACAGCAGAATGAGTGTCCTGGGAACCAAAGGCATGAAGAGATGAGGAGGCAGCATGGACCGCTGCTTGTCTGACAGGCAAGACTTAAAGAAGCAAACAAAATGCTCTAAGACTCCAAAATTGGTCATTCGTATCAGTGCACAGAGTATTTTCATCATCTAAATGCTTTCCATTTTCAGATAAGAAAACAAATACTTCATTCAGAAGCTTTCATTAAAAAAACTGATAGATAGTAATAACTTCTGAATACTTAAGATGTGCTTGACATGAACTATCAGTCTTTACAACCATCTTATTCATCTTATTGCAGAATTACCCCCATTTTTGAGATGAAGAAATTCTGTCCAAGAAGGACTTAGCAAGAGGTCCAAATTCACAAACGCGATGAACCTGTATTTGCACCCAAATTGGACATAAATACTAGAAATGCTATATACTATGCCTTTTCCTACTTCATGTCTATTAACTGTGAAAGGGAAAGGCAGAGGTGACCTGTCAAAAGCTGTCCAGAGGGAAAATATGTGAGCACCCAGGTTGAGTGTATCATTGTCATCAAGGAAGATGCAGGTAGGAGACTTCATTTAGATAGCTGTCTCCCAATAATGCATGACACCCCCAAATTAAAGAGCTATAAACACCCACAAAATCCAGAAAAGTTTGATACCATTCCATGCCAATATTAATTAACTTTTGTGTAATTTTTCTCTCTCCTAAACCATCTCTAATCCCAAAGGATCAGAAACCTGGGTTTGCAAAAATGCTATGCAAAACTAGAGAACAAATCACCCAGGTTGCACCCCAAAAGAGGAAGGTAGACTGCAGCAGGAGTGGACTGGAAGCAGGATAGCTGCAACTTTGATTGCTATTTGCAGTTTTAGTATTGTGTGGCTATCACATATTAATCAATGACTAAAGAACCTTTTGTTACCTGATTAATTTTACTCTGGTGTAGGATAGGAGCTATTGTTTTTTGATAAACCATGAGTCTTACATGTTAAAATTAATGGGTACCCTAGACTGTGAGTTTCTTGAAAGAGGGGACTATATTTTGAGTTTGTCTTAAACATTACTTACCCTACATAGCCTCTATCACTTCCACCCGCCAATGTATACAAAGTTATTCCATTGCTGGGTTGGCCTGTTTAATCTCAGTTCAGTCCTGATTGTAGAAGTCAGGAAATCAATAGAACTTACTTATTATTGGTAATATTGATTATGTATCAAACCCAGATTAATAAAATATGATATAGTCCCTATTATTTATAATATACTTTCCTGAAGAAGAAGAGTTTTAAGTAGAAACTGTAAGTCAGTGTAACGTGTAGTAGATTATTATGGTCAAGTAACTGAGGAAAGTGAGAACCAACTCTGCAGGATGTTCAATGAATGTTTACAAAAGAAAATTTCTGAGCCAGGCTTTCCAGATATGAATAGTTGTACCAGGTGAGCAAAAAGAGATAGCCAAAACAAAGAGAACATTTTCATAGGGAAGAGGCATGTGAAATGTGATTTATTCAAGAACCCACGAGCATACGGCTAAGTCAGAACATCTATAAGGGGAGCAGTAAAGGACAGAGCTAGGAAGAAGGTGAAATACCCAGCATGGTCACTCTGAGTTGACTGGGGAGAAGTTAGTAAGTTGTTGATCCTTTTATATCAAAGAATTCATACAAGTCACAGAAAAAAACTCAGCCAGAAACTTTTTGACCTTATTCATTATAATACATTAATCAGGAGAAAGGGGTTTTATATCAAAACTGGACAGGAAGGGCTTAGTTCTAGCCAGTTCATTTGCCTTAGTATGTGCCTAGAATTATGGCTATTGTGATTCATTGTTTCCAAGATTCTTCCTGTATTTTTGCTTTGATGTCTATTATTGTATTCTTTAAGAATCGAGTTAGGAAATAGAACAAGCTATAACATTTTTGCTAGTCCAGATTTATTAGTGACAGAATTAATGCTGTATTTGATAGCTACCTGGCTTCTTAGGTCCATTTTTCAAATTGATTGGAACCAGTGGGAAAAAAGGAAAAGCTGGCAAGGTTTCTCCTGTGACCCTTACCCTCATGAACGGAGGGAATTGAAAGTGATTGTAGGCGTCATAGAGCCTTTGAAGAATGTCTAAAAGATACCAAAACTTTGCCAAACTTACACAGGAAATGAAAGAGGTACTGAGGAAATCTTATTTGAATTTGGACTTTGTAACCAGACTTTTTATGGTGGAGATAGAATGACATTCTAGACAGAGGGACAACAAAAGGTAGAAATGATGAGTGTTCACAAGTCACGTGATTGGAATTAAGTTCATATTGCTGGAGAGTGAGTGTGTGTAGGGAAGAATTGTGTGGTAAAGCTTTACAAATTTGCATGGGTAAAGATTTAGAAAGCAAAAAATAATGATAGGGCTTTGATGTGTTTTGGAAAAGTAATAGGAAATCAATAAAGGGTTTTGTCTTCTATCAAAAACTGTGCTATGAAATATGAGTGTTTGTGATATTAATGTTAAGAGGAGTCAGGTAAAATTGAAAGTAATAGGAGTTTTGAATGACCCAGGCCAGAATGAATTTATATGTGTACCTCTGTGTGTGTGTGTCAGTGTGTGTGAATAAGCATACATGTAAAAATAGCAAGTTATGTATGCATATTCAATATTTAAGCAAGAATGTCCATGCTTAAACATTAAAAATAAGTTATTTTCAGTCTTATTTGTTCTTTAAAGGAAGGACAAACCCGACCAGACTTTGGGATTCTCCAAATGTCTTGAGCTATTTTTTCAAATGTCTTGGTTTGGCAGGTCTTAAAGTCTATGTTTGCCAAGTCCTTTTTCCCTTAATTTTTAAAGCCACATGTATTCCAAGGGAAACTTGATGCATATGTTTTTTATTCGTTTACACTTAACTCATCAAAAAAGATTTAAGGACATTTGAAGTCCAACAAACCTTCAGAGTCTCTATTATTAAAACCCTGGAAATTGTAATGAAGTCCTTGAAACTCAAGATTGACATTTTTTCAGAAATAAGGACTCCCAGTTATATATTTGTGCCTAAGCAAATGCCCGTGTCATTAATGGACAACTGGAATCACATTTTCATGTTTAGTGCCTGGTGTGGCTGACATACTAATACCTCACCTATTTCCAAATGGTAGTGGGGGGCTTTCATCTGACCATGCAAAGCTACTTGGTTCTCCCTATGACCAAGGAAACACTTTTGTGAGATAAACAAAGAGCAACTTTTAACTGCTTAGTTGTTCTTGAAACTATCATACTTATCTAGTTGTTTAATGGTGGCATGTGGAGTGGAAATTACCTTCAAATGGCAGTACATTTAGTTTAATGGCACCAAGAACCGAACTTTTGCAGGCATAGATGCAGTCTGGACTGTGTAACTGGGTTCTGACACCTGACTGGTTCTGTACATGTAAGGATTCCTTCTCCATTGTTGATATTGAAGGAAATACATTTTTATTTATTTGATTTTTTGATTAAAGAGGGGATAATTTGGGAGGGGGGAAATCAGGGCTTAAATTTGGGGTCAAAGAGTCAAATTTCTTACAATTTTCCAATTAAAAAGAGGGCACTGAACCAGGCTAAAGGTTTTCAGTTAGTTAATATTTGACTGGCAGTGCTCTATGTAAGGTGTATGTAAGGTGCAGGATCCATGAGTTATATTTCAATATTTCATAGGACATTGAAAAACTGGTGAGACTATTGTTTATTGCTTTGCAAATTTAATGTCGTAGTGCATGTTTTGGAACTTTTAATTGGAATAGTGTATGTTGTGAGGTAAATAAAGTTGTAACCATGGTGGGAAAATTGGGATCAGTGATTTTGCAGATCCTTTCTATGGTTCATAGGTGTCTTGCTTTAATATTCAGAATGTGCTTTGAGCACAAGGTTTCTATGTAGCAAACATTTCCTGAGGACCTTCCTAGTTCATGTTTTGCTATTCTCTGGCAGCCATCCCCAGTATACAGAGGTTGGTTCATCCAATAGTGTGACTCTTGGAAGGGAATCTCCCCTCTATATATCTAGCCATAGCTGATTGGTTGCTAGATACATACACCAGATTTTCTTGAAAATTGAAGCTGACAGAAACAGAGGTTGGATATAGCTAGAACTAAGTACTGATGACAATGTTCAGATGTAATATTTTCAACTGTCCTTTTCAAGAGAATTTGTTTTCTAGTGCCACACCATCAATGGCCCCAAACAATGCAGATTTATCATCTCATTTTTCTGTGGGTTAGGAATCTTGACACAGGTGCCTACGTTTTCTACTCCAGGTCTCTCAGAGGATATTCAGGATGTGATATCCACTGGAGAGGCAATTGTTAGCAGAATCCATACCTTGTGGTTATAGAGTAAAATCCTGTTTTTCTTGATGGCTATGTGGTTCCTCTCGGTTCCTCTCTGAGACCTCACTCAGGTCCTGGACACATGGATCTCTCACAACATTACACTTCACTTCTTTGAATTCTCTCCAGTCTGCTATGACAGAGTCTTATACTTAGTGATACAGTCATGGAGTGATTACCCATTAAATTCATAGGTCTGACTCACAATCAATGAGAGAATATATATAGCATTCAAGCAAGGGGCAGAGGCCATCTTATAACTCTGGCTTTCTTTTGATTGTCTAGTCATTCAAGTCTGATTTTGAAATAGACTGATGTCTTTTTCTTTAAAACACTTGTGTGTGTGTGTGTGTGTGTGTGTGTGTGTGTGTGTGTTTCACTGGTTCTAGTTTTTTATTTAGTTTGGCTTCGTTTTGCCACTCACAATTAAAAGAAACATAACTAACACAACATATTGTGTGCCCCACATCATCTCCAAGGCTTCTAGGGAATAGCTAAAATTGAGGTCAGGTCTTTTTGCTATAGAATATTGAAGCTAATTTTAAAAGAAATAGAACACTTGACAATTGGTGTATAAAAGTAGTAAACTGACATTTTTTTCCTCTGTGTTGCTGCATTTTGACTTTGCCAATATTTAATAATGAATTCACTGCATGGTGGTGAAATTATTCCTAGTCTGCACTCCTTAGACATACATCATGACTTCTGATGCTCAATCTCTAGAACTCATCAGGTTTAGAGCTAGTAGATCAAAGTCAACTTTAACAGAAAGTGTTTTGCTCAGCCTCCACACACTGAATGGTGAATCAATGGAAGCTCTCCATCCTTTCTGTAAATTACTGATGGCTGTCATTGGCATCTCAACATTCATAGCAATGAACCACTCTGCTACACATCTGCACTTTGCTCACCTTCTCCTAATTTTATATATTTACCAGGAATCTGTTGTACCTATCCCAAGTCTTTCTAGGCTTTATTCTATTTTAATTATGAATTTCTATTACATATGAATATCTAAAGAGAATTATTTGTTCTATGATGCAAAAAAAATGAAGTAAGATGCTTTGGAAAAACTTTTAAGGTACAAATTACTTTTATAAAGCAACTGAATTATGTAATTAAATTAGATGTGGGTGAGATGATTTTAAAAGACCAAGAAGCCATGATGAAACATGGAGCAAAAGTCTGTCTCTAACTAATTTCAAAGAGTATACAAGTTTGACCCATACCTTATAAACCAAAATGATAGGTTTTGCATAATATTTCTATTTAAGCACTTCAAGTAACATATCCAACTTGAATGAAAAAGTCTTGGGTCCAAACCAAGTTGTTAATCAATAAATAAATTTTAGTGAACTTATATAAAAATGAAATATTTAATATATATGCATCATGGCTTCTGATTTCCTCATTTTATTAACTTTTTGGTGATCCTGCTAGCTATAATCCTCACAGTGTAGGACAAGATAATTTATATTGTAGTTTTCTCCTCTCAGCCATCATTGTTTTATTATTAAATTTCAACCTTACAAAGCTGTCGTTCCCTAAATGCCTCTCCTTTTACTTTCAGTCATATAGGTTACTTAGAAACTGAAGGACATAATTTTTTCAGTACTTCATAAATTTCTTCCCTTAAGACACCTTCCAATTCACTCTTGTTTTGTTGCATGTGTTCAATTATCTACTTATCAGCATTTCAGTGTCATTCGTGTAAGCTGATGCTCAAGAAATATTGCTAGCAAGTTAACTACTCAAGAATCAAAAAGCATGGGAATATAAATGCTTCTGTGAACAACTATGGTAAAATCAAAGTAACAAGAATAGTAGTAAACACAAAGGTAGGAAAGCAGCAAATCTAGGTTCAAATTTTCAAAACGCAGTTAACTAGCTTTGTGACCTTGGATAAGTCATTTAAATTCATGAGCCTTTTCCTCTTTGGAAAGTGTCCTTTGATATATGTATGATAATCCCTCAATAACTTTCCTAGAAAATACACAAATAAATCAATAAACCAACTACAAGAGGTTCTTCATTCATAAGGCATCTTGATTTAGTCTAAAATAAACAAATGATTTGTTCTGTAGGGACCAAACAAACATGACCACCACAGACTGGACTTGAGGACAGAATCGAGTCAATAGACTGATAAATGTTATATACAGAAACATGAGAGAAAAATTCTGTGGAACAGGAGTACTCTTTCTTAAATGGGTTTAAAAAAATCTAAATATATCCTCTTTTGAAAATGATTGTGAAGCAGGAACAGAGAGGAAGACCTGACTCATGAGAACAGTAGACCAAGCGATTGATTGGAGTTACCAAATCAATGATGATGCCATGAATGTTCTAATTCTCCTACAACATCTAGTTCTTCGACCATTAGGACAGTGATGTTGTCTCCGCGCATGCTCAGAATAAACTCCCTTCACCTAGGGTAACCGAAGGCTGCCTCTGTTCCTTGCTCTGAAAGTCACCTTCTTCAAAATGCTTATGGGGGAATGAGATCATGCACAAGACCTGTAGGCCACTTGAAGAGTCCTGCAACCAAGATAAATTTCACCAGATATCAAGTACCAGTTAGGGCACTGGTGATATTGTTAATATAATTCTTTTTAGGTGATATGTATAATTCTTGAGGGGAATTAGAAAGTGTAACAAAATGTAGTTGCGTTAGGGAAAATGATACAGATTTTAATTTGACGACGAAAGACTTGTCCGATGGAAAAAGTCTAAACCATCCCGAGAGTCACCAGAAGACCCTGGCAGAGATCTGCATCCAATCAGATATCTTCCATGCCATTCTTCCGTTATCACCATCCTTTCCAATGTAGACATTATCAGATTCCCCTACTCCATATTATAAAAGGATGGCTCACTTTCAGCCCGAGGCATGTCCTCAGTGAACATGAAAATGAAGCTGGCAGGGGGGTTGACATCTCCGGAAGTGTCTATAGAAACAGGTCATCTTCTCCTTGGCCCCCACAGAAGGATCTAGGGAGAAGAAAGGAGCTGGTAGGAGAATGTGGAGCAGCTCAGTGGGTGGGCAGGATGGAAGCCGGGAGCTAACTCAGTCACTTTAGAAGAACATCTTTTGCTGAATTAAGAACAGCCTCTGTGGGTGCTGGTTCTTACTCCTTTGGTTACTTGGCACAATTTGTCTCTGGTGTTATGATTGCCAAACTTGAAGCTTGTTGTTATTATAGGAAATTGAGGGTCGGCTTTTATTGCATTTCTGTTTTCCAAGAAATAAATCCATTTTTGGCAACTAAAGAATGGTGTTTCAACTAGATTCTGGCTAGGAACATTTGCCGTGTTAGTTTAAAACTTCTTACATGTTTTCTCTCTCACTGTCTACACCTTCCATTCTGCATCATCCAGTGCACAGGAAAAAATCACTATCCCTCTGTATGTGTGTCCCTCTCTGCGTCTGTCTCTCTCTCCTTCACTCCTTTCCTCTTTGCCTCCACCCCTCTCTAACATACAAACACACACACATAAATCACACACACACATACATGTGCTCCAAAGATTATGGAGGCAAATTTCTGGTCAATGCATAAATATCCAGGGACAGATGTGTCAAGTTTGACACATGCTTCTTGTCCCAACAGTTGTAACATTTGTGATAAGGAGCATGTTGCTTCATCTCTGGAATCCACAGGACTCCTCTGTCAGCCTCACAGAGTCGTCATTTCTTCAGCTTGTTTCCAAGGAGGGCATGCCAATTCCAGCAGCACAGAGTCCAGAGCCTGAGGGTTTAACTTACCCTTGGCTCTTGATCAACCCTCATCCTCATACTGACCTGTCAGAATGGGACCCGAGACAAAAACCATCCAGGCACACCTCTCCTCCACCTTCATGACTTGTCCTTGGAGCCTGTATTTTCCTTGAAATTCACAAACAGAAAGAATCCTTTTCCTCATGACTCAAATTGGGCACAACGGCAGAGCAGATGGTGCTGTTGAGTTAAGTAACAGCAGAACACAGAGTACAGCTTGTTTTCAAAAACAAATGGTTCTTCTCGGAAGGTACAGTCTAGTAGGACTGACAGAAATCAAAGTTAAATTCAGGGAAATTGTTTTGTTAGCGTTCTACAAGCTAGCCGTTTCCCTGGAATTAGACTGCAAAGCATTCAGATGCTCTCTCCTCCTATTGCTCCTGGCACGAAAGCTAATGTGCCTTGTAGGAGGAAGCAAACAGTAAATAACAATAATCAATCCCCAGTTTCTGGATATCTCATGTCACTATTTTTGTGTTTCTCATACCTGATCTTACAGAATCCTCTCAATCAAGCAGGAAATTTCTGTCATGAATAGTGAGTTTCCAAAATTTTCAGTGATTTTTACCAAGGTCAAAGTGGTAGTATAAGCTGTAAGACTCAGTTCTGGAGATTATTCATTTAAGCATGCAAGTGTGCATCTATGCTCCACTTATTGTGCTGTGTGCCAAGAGATATTGCAATGAACAAGATCATCAGAATCCTGCTTTCACCAAATTTACAATTTAGCAAATAGGCAAAAAATTAAGCAGATAATAACAATAAAGGAAAATAAAAGCAGGACATGCTACAGATAATATGAGAGCATTAGGATGCTTAAATTTCATCTGGAGACGGACAGGGGAATGAATTGAGAAAAGAAATGGGTTCTTGGCAGTCACAATTCCATGATGAGATAATAAAGAAAATCAGAGGATTTACTGTGGCAGAAATTGGCTGATGAAGCTGACAGAGAAACACCAAGGAGGAAAATTCTTCCATGAGGGCAAGTAAAGAAATGTGAAGATGAGGAACTATGTGAGATTATGGAAGGTTGGAAGACCAGAAGAAAGCTAGGTAGGTAAAGGGGTGAGCAGTTGGAGATGTGGTGAGATGAACACTCACAGTTAAGGAGCTCGGGCTATCTGCATGGATAATGGGGATCTCTCACGCTTATCGTGGAGGTCAACTGATTTGAAAACATCTGGCAAAGATTAAAAATAGAGGCTGTAAGTTCCGTTAGAATCTGTTGAAATAGTTCAAGATTTAGATTTGGATAATGGGGTTTTAAGATAACTCATGAATTCCAAAGACTACACTAGAAGTTAGATCCCAGCAGAATTTGTGGAGTGCCTGAATTAAGTGGATTGCAATAATAATAACAATAATAAAAGATGAAGCCAAGGTGACCCAGCTATTTGTGGAGCTGTAAGTGTCCAGGTGTTTGCCTTTATTTTTTCTCATCTAGTGTCTATGTACTAACTTGGCTTGTCTTTGATTTCTTGTGATTGCCACCCCAGGGGCTTAATGACATGGGTCACCACTCCAAATGAAGGGTTCTCTTATTGACAGTCAGTTCATCCATCATTCCAGTCAACTTAAACAGCTGGAGAGTGGAGCTACAGGAAGAACACAGAGAAGAACTTGACTTCCTCCTGGACTAAGTTTTTTATACAATTAAGGAGATTTTGATCTCCATGTAGAATTATTAAGGTCCCTTCCCATATAGGTGCAATATCATCTCAGTCAAAGACAAAATTCAGGAAAACTGAAAGGTCACCCTGATACTTTGACCTTGATTAAAGATAGATGTATTTTTTTTAAATACCAGTGGGGTATGTAAGGGACATATTAAAGAGGCATACTGAACTCATCCGATCTAATCCATTGCTATAAACCAAAAGACAGAAGCAGCATGGTCATATGAATTTCTTACTGCTACAAGGAAGGTCAATGAAATAATCATTCATAAAACTTCAGTTTCTGACTCGCAGACCGCTCTTCTTTATTTTACACCATAAGACATTTATTATGTCTACCGTGCACTAAGAATTGTGTTTAGTGTTTACTGCATATTTTCAGGGTTTGATTTTCCCATCGTATTGCAAAAGAAAATCTGAGGTTTTGAAATTTAAGAAATTTGACAATGTAAAACTGTCCTAACCTTGAACTTATATAACTCCAAATTTCATTTTCTGTCTATTGTATCCTGCTTTCTCTTGCGGTCTTCATAATTACATAAAAGTCTAATGAGAAGTGTTTTAGATTAGAGTCCCACTCAGGGCACATGGTTCCCATGATGCCACGGGAAACCATTAATCCTTTCTATTCCATCATCTGTCATGGAAGCTTGACCTCCCCTCAGCTGTTTCTGGTGACCAGGGTATTTATGACAAATGCAAAATCCCAAGTCTTCTCCCCAAGAGCTTATTGTCTTGCCTAATCTCCATAGAGTGAAGTGGGGACACAGCACAAATCTAAATTGCCTTAATTTTTTTTTTATTATAAGAATAAGTTGCAATTTACTTTTAATCTTTTTAGTTTATAGTCTTGTCTTTTGTGTCTTCATCAGAGAAAACCTTTTTCTTAAAAGGAAAGGTTATTTGAGCAGGTGGCTCTTTTGAATCCATGTGGTCCAGTCTAATGCAGTTTCCAATTTGAGAATGGACTGGCGATTCCTCTGGACACTTGAGCAGCATGGTTTGGCAGGCCAGCCAGCCACATGAGGCTCTGAGAGGCTTATAGTCATTTTTGGCACCACTTAATTCTGTGACGTATTAAGCCTTCCTCTCAGTGGTCATTACATTAGGAAAAAATTTACAACTCATGATCAACAGCTGTTCCTCTAAATAAAACAGTGTCATTTATTCTTTTCCTTTTGGTGTGCCAGTGGTCCCTGCTGTGTGAGAACTAGACTTGCACTTGGCATTCTATGGAAAATGACTTAATCCTTGAAAACATTTGGGAAATCCTGTCATTTTTTCATTTGTGTGTGTTCATCTGTTCCCTCATCCCACTCACCCATTGCATTGATTCACTCCCTCATTCACTTGTTCATTTTTCTTATGAGGTCAACAACTGATTATGTGTAGCTATAGCTATTATTGCCTGTAAATAATTATAGATAGATAATTTGCCGAGTCAACCATTTTCAAATGTACAATTCAGCAACATTAATTGAATGCATAATACAGTGTAGCTATCATTTATATCTATTTCTAAAACGTTTTCATCACCTTAAATAGAAATTCTGTAATTATTATCTTTGTTTATTCTTTATTATTGTATTCCACATATATCAATTAGGGACCTAAATCATATAAAGATCTAGACTGGGGAATTTGGGAGGAGGTACATTTCATCTTTTCTAATTTGATGCAAAGGAATTAACTCTGTGATGGGAATATATGTGCCTTCTGGGAGCTTGAGGATTCGCCACCAGGACCCTCAGAGCTGCTAGATTCTGGTGCTATATTGGGCTTCAGGTAACATCCATAGCAAGCAGAATTAACGAACTCACCATTATGGTTCAATTCTCTGGTTTGATCTTTTTACCTCCCTACCTCAAGCTCCCAGCACTGTTTTTAACCTTATAATTTGGTCAAGCAGAGCAAGGGGGTAATTATTAATGTGATAACAGAGTCATCATCATCAATAACAATAACAAAAGCAACAATTAACTTCTATCAGTATACTGCTCTTAATCTTATAAATTGTTAGTACTGGGTCACTTTTAACTTCCATTGGTTAGAGAAGCATTTTTGTAAATACCTGCCTGAAGTTCTGAAAATTTTACCCAGAAACTTCTCTATGGGACTTTCCATTCTATGTCACCAACAGAATCATGGGAAAAAGATGAGAATAAATAAAGGCTGCCAGAGAGTAACTTGATGAAGGATGTCCTCATTCTAAATGAAGTATAGGGTGGAAATAAATCAGTGATAGAATAGGCTATATATGCATCCATATCCAGATATAGATATGTATATTTATACATACATAGTATAGTTACATGCAAATATACACACATATGTGTTATTCATATATCTAGATCCAGGAAAACCTGATTTTTTCTTTCATACTAAGAAATGTTAAAATCTTGAATTTTGCAAGTAATGATCATTAATAATAATCTAGGCATAAGCTCTTGATCCTAAAGTAGCTCTTCACTGTTTTATTTATTCCTCTATTTGCAAAACTGTGATATGTAACTATCTGATAATAAGCAAAATGATTTTAGTAATTGCATGGACATATTCCAATTCAATTACGGTGTATCAGGTTTTTTAATCATCTGTTAGAAAAATATGACTAATGCATCCAACCAGTGATGGCACATACTTTAAGTTTTCAAAGCAAGGTAGCCGGTCATTTGGTAATCAGATACATAAAGACCACAGAGTTGGTGACACATGAGTTTGGGAAAATTGTAAATAGGATGCTAAATGACTGAAGGGAACTAATAATCTGATCTAGTCTACCTAAATTTTAGTTGCATGTCTTGCCTCATGACACAGTGAGCAGTAAACCTAGAATTGGAGAAAGAAGAGTCTTCCGGCACTAAAACTGATGCTCTTGAAACATGCTGGTTCCTGCACTTACTTCATTTAATGATCAAGCAAAGCTGGGGCCAAAACAGGGAGATAAAATTTGCCCTAGAGTTTACAGTGATACTCTAATAGACTGCAGAAAAGTTAGTACTTGTCTCTCATTCTCAGAAGACTGTCTTAAAACAGATATTCTGATGTAATCTTTGTAATAGAATCAAAAGTATTGATTGATTAAAATAGATTAATTATTTCATGTGTACCGATACTGAGGCTAAACATTCTTAATAGTGTCTAATTACTTTTTTCACCCCATTATGGTTCATCTAAATGCTGCTTGTAGCTTTTTGTGTATTTTCATTCCTAGCAGAGCTATCTGAATTCAAGTTCCTTGAAGTAAGGGACTTACTTTCAATCTCATTTTTGTATATGTTCTTTGATTTGATATCAGCCTTAAATCAATGGGTATTCAACTTACATGTTGAAGCTCACCTAAATATATAAATCCCCCCTCATTTTGCAAATCACATAATTGATGAATTAACTTATTCTGATATTTATTTAACTTCTGCTCTATGTCAGATATAGCCTAGTATGTCATTAATTTATCAGTAATTTTGAATCAATACTGTACTAATAAATGAGATCTCTCAGTAAAACGGCTACATGTTGAGGACTAGAAAGATTTAAATAGTCCAGGAATAGACTAAGTATCAAAAGATTGATAATGTGTATATATCTTAGTTATTTTTTGCTTAATTTTTCATCATAAATACTTACTAATTTTATAATGAAGAAAAAGGATTTTATGGTGTAATTGCAAAAATGTTTGGCCTCTATGGTGCAAATTTAATATCATTCTCCCTCCACCTTCTCCTGAAATCTTCCCTTAAAAAGACTTCAAGTTCATAGTATTAATAAACCTTTTTCTATTTTTCGGCTCTCATTTTATTTTGAGGCTAGAAAAGTTTTAATTTTTAAAAAGAAATTTTCCTTCTTAACTGCAAGAGGTAGTATACATCTACATAAGGAGGTATGAGTCAGAAAGACCAGCTATTACTACCTTTATTAGTAATAACTTGGAGATACTGACTTCCTCTCAGTCCTAGTTTTCTTATGAGTAAATATGAGGTCAATAATACCTACATGATGGTTTTCGGAAGGAGCAAAGTATGAAGAAATGCTTGCCACATAATAGAAGTACTCCAGAAAATAACTTCCTTCCTGCTCTCCATCCATATTAGTGTTGGGAAGTGAAGCCTAAATAAATTACGATGTCCTGCCAATGTCATTGGTTGAGTCAGACTTGAATTTGTGCCTTCTTACACCAGTTCAGCTCTCTGATATCTAAATCACACTGATTTTTCTAATGCAAGTCAATTATTAGAAACATCACAGATGTCATTTCTATTGACTCTATTCTTCATAGCTCATGTTTATATAAATAGCATGAAACAAAGAACTCATGACAACATTCAATACCAGCTCTGTTCACCTGACATTAGTTTACTACCCCATGACCTTTAAACTGTCTTTCCTGTTTCCCAAGGATCAGGTACCTGTAAGAACAAAAGATACCAGCCCATAAATAACAAGGTCAAGAGCTCACTCTGTTTGCTTTCATTAAGTCACCTTGTAGAACAACAGTGCTAAAGATCATGAAGCTCCTGGCCACTTAGTCACTGAGAAGCTCTTCTTTGCTCAGGACAGTCATTTCTAGCATAACTTCTCTTTAGGTAAGACTTAGAAGGTCAGCAGTGACTATGTTAGGACATGAAGAAGGACATGACCCAGAGGCCTGTTTCAGCAGGAAGTCCACACCAGTATACCTCTTTAGATGAAGTAGACGTATTCGTTTTCTATAGATTTGACCGAGTTTTCTGGGAGCATGAAGGGCCCAAACTATAAAAGCATTTTTATTTGGGTTGACTAGTAATATTTTCAAAGAGTAAACCACTTGGATATTTCTATCAAAATAGATCAGGCTGTTTAGTCATCTATCATAAATCATGAAATAGGTAAGTAGGTTCTTAGAACTAGGAAAGATCTGAGAAATTTTTAATCCGAACTTTCTTATAGAGGAAGACTAACACATAGACAAATAGAGATGTTTTGTCAGACTTGAACTCATACCTTCTAACACCACAGTTGCTCTCTCTTGTCAGACTGATTTTCCTTATGCAGTTAAGTGTTAGAAGCATTACAAGTGGAATTCCCATTTACTGTAAGCCCGATAGCTCATATTTCTAGGCAGTTTAGATAGGATGAAACAATTAAAACACTTCCTTGACAATCATTTTTAACTGTGATTAATGATCTATTTTCTATAACACACACTCATTGTGAAAAGGCAGATAAAACTAATGCATCAAACACCCTCTTATTTAGGAACTGATAGGATTTCTTAGCTTATATTGTATATAATGAAATTTCTCTTTACCTAGAGTCTTGCAAATGGGCATTTCCCTTCCTGATGAACTGCTGTTGATTCTATCTACATGAGATTTCATGAGTATTTCCAGAAAATGTATCATAGCACTTGATTATGGGTTAGATCATCTTAAAAATAAGACCATTTCCATCTTGAATTTCATGTTTATTTCAACATTCTGGAATCTCGTCAAGCAAGGGATTTGCTTAACTTTGTTTCTGCCTCCTAGCTGGATGAAAGGAAATTCCCAGTGACTTAATTATACCAAACTTATCTTTGATTGTGTAAGCATGAAATATTGGGAATGGGAATGCATTTGAGAGATGACTAGAAATTATTATAAATAAACATATGAGTAGAGAAATAGCAATTAACTTTCTGACCATTAGAAAATAAGATTTGTCCTAGTTTTCTACCAACACTGTAGGCAGATAAAGACAAATCATAAAATACTATAGATTTCGTAATCCAGAGCACTTGAATCCACTTATAATCATCAAATTACTGCTTTATATTGCCAGTCAGAATTTGACTCTTCCTTTCCCAACCTGGAATACCATTTTGTTTGGACTAGTAGTAATGTTTTAAAATGAAGAGGAGACATCCTTTCCAGATCCTTTCAAATTGATTAACACAACACTTTTTTTGCTTGGATCTTAGTTTCTCTAACTTTCAAATGACAAAATAACGGGTTGTACCAGCTTACAAAGCTTAGAGAAGATGCGAGGATCAACTAAGACAAATATGATCTGGTAAATGAGAATTGAGTGGTATAAATATTGACTCTTACCTTTGTCTTTAATCAGTTTATTAACTCACTTTGCAATAGAATGTGTTGCTATGGGATTCATTATGTCAGCCTCAGACATAGCAGGAGTTGCAACTTCTTGAGAACAGAGTTTATTTATCTTTGGATCCTGCACCTTTGAGCTGATTTGGTATAAACTACTTTTTTTCTCTTCCAGATACTCATCCTAGTTAGGGAAATTTCTCTCTCCTTCACATCTTGGTAAGAAAGACTCACCCATGATGGTTGAGTGGGTTTTTAGAAAGAGCTGGAGTTCATTTTTCACTAGGACTCTGAAATTTAATTTTAGTCACAAGTGTTGATGGAAAAGATCACAAGCACAGGCCCCACTTCAGTGGAGATGAAACTGGAGAAGGGCATGAGGCCAAAAATAAGTTCCTTTCTAAGTGGTGTTTATAGGGACATGGACTTCAGCACTTCAAGTGCCTACAACTCCCTCCCTTGCTCCAGACCCTTCAGGGTGTACAAGGGTCCTGCCATAAGGGCACACAGTGGCTCTTTCCTGACACCAAACTCAGCAAAAAGAAATGTACCTCCAAGAGCTCTGTTGCTTCAGTAACCACTTAAGGGCCTGAGAGTCCTTGGGTCTTTCTCTGTTTATTGACACACCTGAAAAAGTCAGCTGTTGATAGCAAAAAGACATTGAGTATTGTTTAGGAGAAGAACATATATAAAATGCTATTAATTGGGCCATCTCTGGAAGGCCTCTGTCCCTTTGAGAGGAGTCCTAGGCTAGAGGAAGAAAAAGTGTTTTGTGATAAAGGCTATATATTCTTAGATGCAGTTCCTGAAACACTTTTGATAATCCATTTGTCAAAATTCTTGAGACCAGAAACATATATTTATCTTATTTCAAATATACTATTGCTATTAAAAGTTGCTAGCTGGTTGTGGTTTATAAATTAAATATTGACAATTGTTATTGACATGAAGATTTATATTGCTAGTCATACATTTTTGTTGTTCCTGATCTTCTATGTCAGTGAATATCCAAGAATCATCACCTCTACTTTGAATGTTCCAAATAACCTAGAGATTATTGCATGAGAAGGCAGTTCAGTGTATTATCTATGACTCTCATACATTTGCAGATTGATGATACTTATTGTCTACTCATTTTTCAGACATAGTACTGTGAATTTATGTGCTTGCCACTGTAATCATGATAATTATATTATAATTCACTTCAGCCAATGAGCTGACCACATCATGGTATTCATTATTCTAATAGGTCCTCAATAAAGACGTGATAAGTAACTGAATAAAAGTCTAAGCTTCTTAACATGTTTAAGACAAGATTGCCTACATTACTCTATCTCTACTGAAATTTTCCCACGCACAAACTATTCCAGGTCTCGCTAACATTATTTGTGCCCATTATCATTCAGTTGACCTTTCTCCATTTTTCATCTGCCTCCAGCTAATCTTCAGAATGTGATACATTATTATAGATAATCTCCTTGACAATTCCCTTCCACTGCTGCCTAATTAACCATATTTCTTCTATCATTTCTACCACTCAGAACAAATCTCCTTTTCAAATGATATTGGAGTTATCTATCTTGTATTCATGCCACTGTCGCCCACTGTGAACTCTTAAAGAAAAGATAGCTCATTTTTGCTTAAATCATATCCCCCTGAAAAGAAATATTGAAGTCCTAAACCTGGTACCTGTGAAGAAAACTTATCTGGAAATAGGGTTTTTGCAAATGCAACTAAGTTAAAATAAGATCATGTTAGAGCAGAGCAGGCAGTTAATCCAATATGACAGGTGTCTTTACAAGAACAGGCAAGGGAGAAGATGGTCAGATGCTCAGGTAGCAATGGAGAAAGAGATAGGAGTAAAGCAACTGCAAGCAAGTAATGTCAAAGATTGCCCACAACCACCAGGATCTCAGGAGTGGCAAGGAAAAGTTCGCTCCTAAAACTCTGACAGAGAAGGAGGCCCTGCTGACATCTTGATCCCAGACTTCCAGCTTTTAGACCTGTGAGCAAATGCATTTCTGTTTAAAACTTTGCTTTCTGGTATTTTGTGAAGGCAACCTAGGAAAGTAACAGAGCTTGTCACTTAACATCATTTGAAGTGACAACAGAATTCTTGTCACTTAGTAGGCAGTCAAATGACTGTTCTACTGTCCCAAAACTAATCTGAAAACACCCAATATGTTCCTCTGCTGCCCTGCCACTTATTCATCATCATCCAAGTCCTGTCCAGTCACAAAGGCTCACCTTTAAGGAGCCTCTAGTCAGGTCAGTCCTTTCTCCTCTGTAGTTTACCTCCCCCAAAGACTGCAGGCACTTTGAGATCTAGAAGAAACTCTATGTCAGTTATCTAGCATGAACTATCTATGAATGATTTTGCATTCAGTGTATAATGGAACCATAATTACTTCCTGCGCTGACCACATTTTCACATGTAAAGGAGGAAAGTAAGACTCGGAGGAGTAAAATCACTGTCACAAGACATCAGGACAGGAACTGGCAGAACAGGGGTTTGAACTCAGGCTGATGTCATTGCACAATTGTGCTTTTTCCACTTGTGCCATTAGGAAAGACATCCATTGACTGAAGTCCTCAATTGACACTGAAGAAGAAATCTGAGAACCTGTGACTAGCAGCAGGAGCTGAGCACAGAAATACGTGGATGTAAAGACCTTTACGTAGGGAGCCGGAAACCAGATCCAGTAGCAAACACAGAGTCCTCTTGTGATCACCTGTAATGAGGTCCAGTCACCCAGCTTCCCAGAGGGTGCCTGTGCTGATCTAAACACCCAGAATAGAAATTCACTGTTTAGTAAGTGCAAGTGGAAAATGATAGTAGAAAAAGCAACACTAAGGAATCGATCAATGTATTGTCTTCGCCCTATTTCTGGTCATTATTCTCTGATCCCTCTTTCCCAACAATTGATTTAACTGATCAGAGAGGGCAACTTCCTCTGTGATAAATTATAATTCTGTAAGAAACATATAAAATTTTTCTAAATGTCTACCCTTCTAAAGTTGCTTCTCTGCCAGAAAATATTTTGTAAACTTCTAATAGAGATATCAGGATCTTTTGTTAAATCCTGACTATATTTTTATATCAATGCATATACATGACATAAATGACTCAGTCTAACTTTTGATATTTCACTTACTTTAGTTGTTTCTTGCACATTACTATTGCATTCAACATACATTGATATAAGTTTTATATATATCCTTAATAAAAAGAGCTATTGCTTTCAAAATATATACATGGCATTTCTCAATGATGTTTATAGAACCAACGGGATTCTTCGCCGTTATTCTAATTCCATTGTTAATTACTTAACTAGAGAAAAATACCTTAGACTGAGCAACTTGAACAATCCATATATATATTTCAGAGTTTTGGAAGTCCAAGATCAAAAGTGAATTCCCAGTGAGGACATCTTCCTGTTTGCAAACATTCACCCAGTCATTGTGTCAACACATCACAGAGGGAAAGAGAACTCTGTTGCCTCTTCTTGATTTTGTAAGGGCACTAATCCAATTACGTAGGTCTCATTTAAACCTAATCACGTCCCATAGATCTCCACTTCCAAATACACGACATTGATAATTAAGGCTTTCACGTATGAATTTTGGGGAGACCACAAAATTTGTTATGGATACATAGTCCATACAAATAGCATATAATTTGAAACAATAGTTTTTGCACATTCAACAAAATCTTACTATTCTATAAATTGAAGAGAGAGCAGATAATATAACAATGCTGAGATCCAAATAGTAACCACACATGAAAAGTTTATTATTCTTAAACATCTATTTTAAAAATAGTGTGGTGAGAAGCCTTGGTTTCTTCCTGACCCCAGCATTTACCAACTGTGGAACTTTGAATAGGTTAAGTGACTCATGTTTTGGACAATTCAGAGACCAATATAAATGTTGATAACTAAATATTAAAGTTCATTCAGTAAGGAAGGAACCCATGTGTCTTCAGTGATCTAAATGAATAAATAAATAGGGATAGGAGAAGGTACTATGTTATAATAATATAATAAACTTAAACAAAATGGTGGTATTAAAAGTAATTTGACAGAATTAAGAAATAACTGATTGGGTAAGAAACCAGAATAGATTCTAAAACTAGAGGAATCAAAGGGGATGCAAAGCCAGATTTTGCATAATCTCACACAATTTTCTTAAAAATATCAATTAATTACCAGGTGAAAAACTTCTAGAGTAGAGAAAACTGGCCAGTGCTAAATGGCCAAAATAAATACCACCAGCAAGGGGAAAATTCTGCATCATGTACTCTGAATGGAAGGTAATGACAACACACCATTGCTTCTGCAATATTCTGGCAAAAATACACAACCTGGGTCTAATATTGGGCAAGAATTGGGTAGACTCAAATGGAAGACATTCTACAAAGTGACTGATTTGCAATCTTTTAAAAAATGTCAAGCCCATGAAAATCAAGGGAAGAGACTGAGTAACGCATCCAGGTCCAAGGAGATGAGAGAAACATGACAACTTGGAGTAGTCTGTGCTACGGGATAAGCCCCTCGCCATGGAGGTATGATTGGGATGACTGGAGAGTCTCCAGTGAGGTTTTTGGGTAAATGGACAGCAATTATTTGCATTATACTTCCAATCTTTTTTTTTAAGCTTTGAAATTGTGTCCAATAAAAAGCAAAAAAAAAAAAAAAAAAGAAAAAGGAAAAGGAAATGATAAACAACTTGAATTCTGGAAACAACTCCATGTTGTGTTGTCACAGGAGAAAAACAAGTATGAAGAGGATTTTGAAATGAAAATTAGATTTGATATGACTTTGGAGAAACTTTACTTACCATGGTTAATTTTCAGAATAGGGGAAGATATTTTTGTTCTTGAGAGATTAATGCTAGTGCTTGGGGAAAAAATGCAAAACTCGAAAACTCAAAATGGCCTGTTGCTTTGATCTTCTAAATCATGGTGTTATTTAGAGAAAGCTGGAAAGCAAATGAAATTTTACTTGATCACGTCCATGGTGCATTTAATTATAGGCATTATTTAGGGGATACATGAAAGCTTTCTGTTGGTATCTTTTGTCTCTGCCATGATAAGAACAAGGGGGTTGTTTTGTGTGTGGAGGAGTGGATATATTATTTTTCCACAGGATAATGCAATTGTGAGGCTCTGTGTGTTTTCAAGTGTTTCCTGGGGTTGATTAAAGCCTTGCATTTGGATTGGAAAGCTAATGCTCAGATGTGTAATAGATGTCCTTTCATTGCATGAAAGAAGGGCTTCTTAAGTGGAAGTTAGAGTCATGACTAGGATTAGACAAAGACAGGTGGCAGTGTGCCTATGAACAGGGAAAAGTTAACAGAAAAAGGCTTGGCATTTAGAGTTTGAGGGATATTTCCAGACTTACTGAAAATTAGATTTTCCTATGTTTTAATCAATTAAATTAAATATTTCTCCTTTTAAATATAAAATTAAACATGTCTTCTATCGTATCCCTGTTACCTAGAGTAATATCTACAAATAATTGTTAAAGGAATTGAAATCTGAATAAATGATTGAAATGAATGATCATATCCTCTCAGCAATTTTCCTTTCAATCTTCTCATCATATATTCAGAGCTTTCTAGAAAAGTCAACATACTACCCCTCATGGATCAAATCTTGCTTCTTCTCTATTTTTGTAGATGAAATACAGGAACACAGTTATGTCCACCAACTTCCGGTGTTGTCTATGGCAGTTTTCAAGCTGTGGTAAGAGTTGAGTACTTAAAACCCAGACTCTATGACCCGTCAAACCAGCAATGCTTACTATCTGACTCTTTACAAGAGAAAACTTTTTTGACCCCTGTTTTAGGGAATGATCACAAACTTAGAATTTAAATAATAGTAAAAACCTAAAAGAGAAAGAACCTGGTGGGATTTACTTCCATGGTATGATTCATAACAATGATTTTTTGATTCTTAAAGACAACTCATAACCACTGCTCTTCCAGTTTGGTATCGATGATTTGCACTAAGTAGAAGTCTACTGGAGCATTTCAAAACAAGGAATATAAGATACATAACTGCTTGCAAAGGGTTTAGGAGGACTAGCAGGGCACAAAAAGGTGAACTTCACAGTTTAGTAGCTGTAGGGAACTAAAAAGATTACCTCTAACATTGAAGAAGAAAGGGAGAAGATAAACAGTGCTACCAGGAGTCCACAACTGCTGCCCCACTATCATCGATGCTACTGGAAACTTGTAGGAGCCCAGGAGTGCCCACGTGCTAGGTGGAACAACTACTACTATTGCCAGTGCTGGCTGTGCCACCCGAAGATGGGAAACCATTCTTTTCTTTCTCCCTTCCACCTTTCAGTTTCCCAATAGTGCCTCCCAGGGTATAAACTAACAAGAAGCCAGTTGTCAAGGGTGTTTGGCATATTAAGTTTACAGATAGTTAGGCTCAGGAGTATAGAGGAAGGATAGAGAAAAGGACTGTGCAGATGAAGGAAACAGAAACTATTTCCAGAAGTTTATAGGATGTAGTTAGCTTGACCATCAAGTGATATTCTCTTAAGAAGATCCTCATATATAGTAGTGATCTGAGGACAGGTGTCATTAAAAAAAGCAATGACAGGAAATGTTGTATTATAAAGTCAAACAACTGAGTAAGAGTGTGATAAGAGAATCTGATCTATTTGGCTTGGAAACATCTGATGGAAAGAGAAAAGCACTATCTGTGGAAGCTGGAGAGATAAAGTTGGATAGGGGACAAATCATAAATAGGAAATCAACATCCTTAAGGGATTTTATCAGGTTTTATCCATTCTGGGAATGGATAGAGTCAGATTTATTGGAAGGGTCAGATTTTGGCCACCTAGTCCATAAACCTGTGTTAGCCCTTCATGTTTGGCAGAGGTGGCCAGGAAGGACACAGGACCTCGAGACCATATCAACATCTTCACTCTCATTGATTTCTTCAAACTCATCCTCGCTCCATTCATGAAGTTCAAGAAGCATAGATCACGTAGGGTAGAGTATGAGATCAAGGGTAAAGATGAGGGAAACTTCTTGTGTGATAATATTCTTACTACATTTTCTTCTGCAGTTCCTGAACAAAGAACATTTAATTATTATACCTCTCTATGTCAATGCATGAATTGATGGAAAAACTTAGCTTTGATGTTGTGTGTATTTTTTCATATTTTTTTGAGTATTAGTTCTTCTCTAGGAATGAGTAGTCTCTAACGTCCCTATTTGATTTTATTCCATAAAAGGGACATAACTGAATAAATTACCTTGGTAGGGCCCATCTTCTGCAGATGATGTAACCAATAAGTCAACTTGACTCAAAATGTTGATAGGTAATTCACAACAGAGCCAATCAAGGTTTTTGATTGTGAGGTCAGTGCACATACCTCCAGAGCTGTGCTTCTCCAAGTGTGATGAGCATGGAAGAAAATGGGACAAATGACTTTTTCTGACTTTTTATTTACCAAAAAGAAGATCATCAGTCAATGAGTTAATTAACCTTATCCTTATTTATTACCATTCACTACTCAGGGAAATTCATATTAAAACCACCATTACATGCCTCTCATACACTCTAGCATGTCCCCCCACACCCCCCCAGAAATTAAATGACTGTAAATACCAAGTATTGGCAAGGATGTGGAATAATGGAACTCTCTTACATGGCTGCCAGGAATTAAAATAAAAAAACTCTTTGGTAGTACTATATAAATATAAATATATACTTACTATAAGAGCTACCAGTTTGACAAATAGGTATCTTATGCAAAAGCAATAAAATATATATGCCCACAAAAATACTATGAAGATGTTTATAACATGCTTATTCTTAATAGCCCCAAGCTTGAAACAATTCTGTATATTCCTGAACAGGATAATAGATAAAAATTTTGATACATTCATAATTCTACATATCATTTAAATGAATAAATGACTAAAACCCTTAAATTATAACTATAATCTCGAAAACATAGTGTGCAAAGCAAGTAATATGTATACACAAAATTATATAACAAATGCACTATGCATGATTCCATTTATGTGAATAACAAGAACATGAAATATAACCTATTGTGATAGAAATCAGAAAGAAATGATCTCTGGGCAGATATGGGTTATTAGGAAGGGACACAAGATAACTTTCTCATGATGAAATTTTTCCGTATTTTATTTTGGTTAGTGATGGCCAGGTGTGTTCAATATAGTCATGTGAGTAAAACACAACCGTTAGGATTTGTACATTTTGCTTTGGGTAAATTGCATGTGCTATAGTAAAACAAAATCATAAATTAAATACTACTAGTGTTGTTTTGCTGTTTTTTTTTAAAATGAGGTCCTGAAATAAATCTCAGGAAGATGTACAAAAGTGACTTTTTCACCCAGTCAATTAGATTCTAACCAGGTCAGTGTGAACTGAATTGAGAATCTACTCAGTGACTGCCTTCCCAGTTGATTAGAAATGGTTCAGAAGCTTAAAGTTTGAAAAATAATATTATTCATATGCTTCTAGGACATAATTTTTAACAATCCTCTCTTTGATTGTCAACATTTTCTCCTTTCATAATCTTGGGTAACGTCTCTACGTTTCAGCCTTAATACTGCCTTAAAACTATCCTGTTTCGTACTCTGAACATTTAGCTTCTCTGATCCATTGATTAGGCTTAATTATGTAAAATCTTCTAAGAGTATTTAAGTATCTGAATGAAAGCACTGGTGGGAAGCAGAGTCATCTTTGAGAGAGATGTTTGCTTTAGGCCACAAGAGTATGTAGCAGTCCTGCACATGCTGTTTTTCTCTTGCTTTTGCTCTTTAGCTGGAAAGTATGATGAGAAAATATTGCCTTATAGTCACAATGTCTGCCAAATAACGTCGCCCATAATAGGTGCTTGAAGAATGGAGTTGACTTGAATTAGAACGGATAGTTTAGAAAAAAAGGAAAAATAAATAAAGCAGCACTTTGAGAGAACATGAGCTAAAGAGATTTCTAATGAATGAAGACCCTCGAGACTTTATATTTATACCGAGTATTATATGTCTGGCACAGTGTCATTATTTTAGTTTCTCATTGAATAACCATATTTACTTTGTAAATGTCAATATATATTATTCCCATTTTACAGATGAGTGGTCAAGTTAAAAAAAATGTTGCATTAGTTAGATCTCCTAATTTTGATAGAACCAAATAATCAAAACTATTTCAGGGGCTTATCACAATAAACACTTTTGTGTGTGTCTAGATCCATCAGCCTTGGCTTTTGTTTGTACATCTTCATATTATAGAATCAAGGTTGACAAGAAGATTACATATAACATTGGAGAGGTCACAAGTCGGTCACACCGCTATCTCATCAGCTCTCCCCACGTGGGTGATGGACAAGAATGCCTGCTTCTCTTCCCGGATATGGAAGAGTAAGTGTGTAATATTAAGGACTGACTCTGTGGGGTTGATCCAAAATTCATATATTGAAATCTAGTCCCAAAATGATGATACTAGGACATGGGACTTTGGGGACATAATTAGGTCATGAAAGTAGATCCCTTAGGAATGGGATTAATGCCTTTACTAAAAGACCCCAGTGATTCTCTATCATTTTATTTTTCCTACTGTTCAAAGACACAAAGAGAAAATAGTAGTCTGAAACTTGGAAAAGTGTTTCCTATCAGAATCCGGCCATGCTGCCACCCTGATCTCTAGCTTCCAGTAATGTGAGAAATACGCTCCTGTTATGTCAGACAATCTATGATATTATCTTATAGCACTTGAACTAGGATACTTAAGAAAAAATAAAATAGAAAGATAACTAATAGTCAAATCCAGATTTTTCTGATATGAAGGCTGTTTCTCCATCTACTGAGGCCATTCATTTTTTCATTCTTTCACTAATTCAGCAATTTTTGAGCTCTTAGTAGTATGTAATGATTAAGGAAATATTGGTTAGATCCAGAAGAAAATAAGTTTGAATCCCATATCTATTTTATTTTAAAGGGATAGGCAGGAATGGTGGTGAGTAGGCAAGCAGACAGGAAGAGACAGGTGAAAGGAGCATTTATTTATTTAGTTGTTCATCTTGGTTTTCTCCCTTGGTCCTGGGACACAAACCTGAGTCTTTGAGATATATGTGGACTGCACTGGCTGGAGGCTGTGGACCCAAAAATACTCACTTCTACAGGGAACTCCAGAATCCCATCTGTTTTACTTATTGACTATGGAAAGCCCAGGAATCATATCCTGACTCATAACTGAGGTGACATTTTAAAACATTTATTCGGGAAATAATGACATGTATACAAAGTACACTTGTGTAAGTTGAGTCTGGTCCACGTGGAGACATGGAAGTTTTCTTTATATTTATGGGAAGTTCTCTGGTTTCTATGGGTCCCAAACTTAGGATTTAGGGATTCAGAATATTTTAACTAAACAATTTTGGGGACTAATTTTATTTTGATGCCTAAATATGTTAAATAAGCTACCATCTACTAGAACTATCATTTCATCTCGAAAACAAAATAGATTAAAGGATATATTTTAAATTCTTAGGAATGCAGAAAAAAATTTAAAAGCTGCAATAAAATGTACTTTGTTATTGCCTCACAATTTTTTTACTGCAAGTTCTTCAGCTGGGATGCTTCCTTTTTATGACATTATTAAAATTGCAAAAAGTATTCACACAGGTATGACGATGGAGACTGGATTTAAATTCTTATCTATATTTTGCTCACCTTGGAATATTATGGGAAAACTGAGAGAAGCCAAGTACATAAACTTTTAACATAAACTTATCCCATGTAGTCCACAAAGGTGAGATTGCAAACAATTATTTAGAAGAATGTTAACTTGTGGTATAGATTCCCTAAAAGTGAAGAGTGGGGACTATATTTGAGGATGATTCCATTGATATGAGACTAACATGACCTTAGGACGAGAGTTAGACAGTGTTGCACTAAATCAAGAGCTGAAGAAGCCACTCGATGGTGGTGGTAGCTCAGGTTCTCCCTATAGGTATGATTAATTCAATTCAATACATTTTATTGATTACCCACTAATGTGCCACACGTTACGAATAGGCTCTGGGAACATGACACTAGACAAAGAAGGAATCTGATCTTATAGATTCTGGAGATGGGGGAATGACCTCTGTTGAGCCCCAGTGCCCACAGATAACTCCTAATTCCATTTTCTAACAATTGCACAGAGTATAAAAAAGACTACCTCCATGACTGATCAGCTTTCCTTCCTTCTTCATGAATTTCGCCAAAGACTAACAGCAGTACTACAACAGATCCTCAAATAATGTCATTTTATTCAATATTTGTGTTTTTATAATGTTGATTAAAAAAGAGACCCCACCCAAGGTTGAATGAAACAAAGTTATCTGTGGACCGGTTTTCATTGCATGTTACGTCACGTAAATGCATACTTCGAAGAACCTGTCGAGGACATTGAGACCCTAGTCTACAAGGCTACAGTAAGATGTGGCTTGTTTAAATCCTGCACAAGGACTTAAAAGTATGCAAATTTGGATAAACCTGACCTTGCCACCCTTAGCAACTTCATACTCTGGTACACATGGCTCTGTAGGACTTGTCCTGGACCAAACACATTGTGCCACTTAGCTGGCTCCAGACACATTAGCCTTTTCAGTTACTTCAATTGACCAAACTTCTCTATATCTCATTAACTTTGTCCATATTTCTTTCTAATTGTAGTGCTCTTTCTTTCACTCTGCCCCTGGATAAATTCTGTTCATCCTTTAAGGATGAGTTTAAATGCTACTCCTTCGTAGGTGTGCTCCCTAACTCAACCTAAGATGATATTCCCTTCCTCCAATTATTTTCTTAATGCTGCCTCCGTTTTTTTTTTTTTTTCTTCTGATTATAGGCGACACTCTTGAATTGAGTTCTTTCCTTGGGACCCTGGCTCCTCACTCTATTGTGAATCAGCATAATGTAGCTTTGAATCATCACCACTCCCTCCACCATCAGTACTGTCGTCATGGTAATGACCAAAGGTGTCATTACTGAAAACTTTCTCTGTGCCAGATGCTGAACCACAGACATCAAATGGATGACCTCATAGAATCTTGCCATGATCCTTTAAGGTAAGTTTTATCACTATCCTTGCTTTAAAGGTAGGAATACCGAGATTCAGATCATTTTGTTTAGTTGTTCAATGTCATGAATCTAGTCAGGGATGTAACAAGGATTTGAAGTCATGATTTCAGTCAGTACCCATGTTCTTAGTTTTTATCTATAGGACAAATCATGCTCAGCTGTCATGATGGAGACTCCAGGGTCCAGATCTGGACACAGGCTTTAAATTCAAGCCTTTGAAGAGAGGGAAGTGGTGGGGATCACTGATTTAAACACTGCCTTCCTTTAGTTGGCTCAGTACCTGGTAAATACTTTGATCTACAGGAGAATTCATCTCTGAGAGAGTACAGTTGAAGCCAGATAAGCAAGGCAGAGACTGGCATTGTAAGGAAGCAATAGGTCAGAGCCACTGAGGATGGAGGGAATACACTCCTCAGGGCATCCGTTTCATCCTCTTCTGATCATCATGACAGCTCTGATCTGGCAAAGTATTTCTTAGAGAGAACCATAATTTTTCTTCTTTCTTTTGTAGTCATTGCCATGGAATGTAGTTTTCATCAGATTTAGGACAGTGGTCAGTCACCCTATCTAAATCCACTTGGAAGCTTCCATTCATGAGGAGAGAGTCATTTTATTCTTTTAATTAATTTCATTAATAGACATTTGATGAATACTTCACTTATTCAAAGAATGTTCACTGGAGCCATGGGCTTAATCCTTACAACACTCTGTTTTTTCAGGATAGTCGTTCTTATTGCCACTTTCTACATGTGAATAGTGAAGAACGAAGGCGCTGAGTGGCCTATACAAGTGGATAGAGCTAGGAAGTGGCAGAGCTAAGGTTAAACTCTCACTCCAAAATCAGTGGGGAACTCCACAGTAATTATTTCAAGGCTATTTCATCCTTATCTCTCGGGTTGCTTATTGGTACCTGATGAGATAAGTCTGAATCTGCTGTGATAGAAAGTGATTTGAGCAGGGGAGGGCAAGCTTCATCCACACAGCACTTACTATACATAAAACTAGCCTGGTTAGGCTGACAGGGCCAGGGTCATAATTTCTCAGAAAAATGGCAGAGTAATGGAAAAAAGGTCATAAATATCATCAAATACATGGCTTGACATTTACCAAGGACAATTGTTTCATCATACATGTCTCAGGCTTTTTGGAGCCTTTCAATTAAGCCCCCACAAGACATCCTGCCTCTTTCCCAAGGAGGAGGAAAGGAAAGAATAACAAAGTGAGTATATGTGTGTGGGGATGAGTAGGGGTGGGGAGAAGAGCTGGCAGATGAGAAGAAGACTGAAGGGAACATTCCTGTGGTTTCAGGAGTAAATTGAGCTCCTAATTCTTCATGACCAGAGGTAGGGTTAAAGTTCAAAAGGGCAGGCTCTAAGAGGGCATGGGTTCAGGCTCAGTCTTGCAGGGATGTGACCCAGGAAATGCTGGAGGGCTGGGCCCCCATACCTTCCCCAGCAGGCCTCCAATTAGGATTTAATGGCCAAATGTGGAATGCATTAGGAGTTCTGAGCAGAAAGTCTGTGTTCAAAGGAGCTGGATTTTTTTAGCTAAGTAGAAAAACATTCCTCAGTGGTCAGTTTCCTCCTGAACCTCGCTGATTCTGGGGACTCACTGGCCGTGGTGCCTCACAAAGTCGCATGTACACACGGCCCAGGCATACAACTCTGTGCTCCTCATAGATGTCACAAAGAGGAATCAGCAGCTCTGTGATATGTTTTTGGTATTTGGGTCAAAGTGGTACATAGAAAGAATCATCTGACCTGGAGTTCACTGTGTTTGTGTCTCTTGTGGATGTGTATCTAAGTGCGGACACAGATAAAAAACACATATGTGTCAGTAGATATAGATAAAAGTAAAATAGTTAAAATAAATATTTGTAACTCTGTGTATAGCTCTATATCTCTCTATTATCAGGTTAGCTATACCTATCTATATAGCTATCTGGTTACCGTTTATCTATTTATTTCTCTAAAGCCTATCCCTCCATCCGGCCTTGTCACAGAGAAGAGTTCAAGCAACTTGCCTAGGTATATTGCATATATGGGCACGTATGTGTGGATGTGTGTGTAAAACAGAGAAGTGTATCATAAACAACCCTACATATGCACATATGAGTCTGTGCATACCTGATATCTCTGAGTGTGACTGGATATATGGAATTAGGAAAAATATGTTATCTGTGAGAATAGTTTTGTGATTAAGGATAACATAGTGGGTAAAATGTTACCTATATGTCCATGAGTAAGTACACACACACACACACACACACACACACACACAGTGAAGTTTTGATTTTGTTTCTTCGTATGAATATGAAAGATAAACTGTGTCATATGCATATTACATGTCTTTATTGAAAGTCTATATCAATGGGTGTGCACGACACTTTCGTAACCTGTGTATGAATGCATCAGTGTGGGGTAATGTGTGACTATACCTAGGCTCCAGCATAAGCTTGGACGTGCACAAGAGTGATTATGTGTAACGAATGAGTGTGTATAAGCCATGACTGTGTGACTACGTGAATACTTGTTTAGCTCTCTGACAGGGCCTGAATAGACGGTGGGATTGTGAACATGTTTCCAGTTTGGAGACCATGATTGTGTAGAGGTCTGTGCAGGAGGTAACATAATATGTGTGTGATTGTTTTGTCCCATGTTCTACGTCCTAGGAGGATGACTCTCCTAAACTTCTGTTTAAGTGACACTGCTCCTGTTCTGGTCCCAGTTTCCCTTTCGGAGTTTGAATAAGTGACACAGGGGAATACGCCTCAGTTCCTCTCAATAGCGCTGTGTTGTGTTTGCACACGCGCTCACTAGATACGATGCAGTCTTCAGCGTAAAGAAGGGAGCAAAGTGGGGGGAGGGTACAGTGGAACTCAGGCGCCGGGTGAGCTGTGTAATACCCGTAGACTGAGAAGGGATTTCAGTATCTTAAAATGAGCCTGGCTTGGCGAACAAAAGAAATAATAATTTATTTTTTAAAAAAAGCAAAACAATGAGTTTTTCCAACTTCTTAATCATATCCTGTCGGTCTGAATTTAGAGCGACTAGTTCATCCTCATTTGCCTGGGAGTCTTTTGGCTTTGGTACTGATAGGCCCACATCCCAGGAAACTCCAGGTCTGGAACACACTGCATCAGTGGGTCCCAAACCTCAGTGGTTGGTAAAGATTGCAGGTAGAGAAACTGAGTTTGGAATATTCCCTGGACAGTGACACAAAGCTAGTACTGTTTCATTTCACCCATTTTCCTGGATGCTGTCAATGAACCGTATTGTCCTAGTGAATTTGCTTGTAACTTAAGTGCAGTTCAGAGCTGGAGGGCATGGACATGACAGCTGCCTGGGTCTCTTCTGGACTTACATTCACTGTACACTTACAGACTTGGGATCATGGCTGATTTACTTCGACCTCCCAAGCCTTAGTTTCTTCCTCTGGAAAGTGAGTATAATAACTGGTTGTCAGGCTAATGGTACTGTTAAATGAGAACAAACAGATGCCAAACACTGGCATCACAGCCCATATTATATAAATTTAATGCGTGGAACACAATGTTATTTTTCACCCACTTTTATAATATATTTATTGAACAATGATCGATGACATGGTGTCTGCAAGAGGCTGAAAAAGTAAATATACACAAACACAATCCATGCCCTAAGAAATCTTCATTTTACTGAAGTAAAATTTTAGGATATTGAAATGATACCTCAATCTGTGTGTATTTCACACACACCCACCTCCAGAGTCCAGTACCTTCACCACCACCTGTTCCCTCCTTCCTCCTGCCACGGGCCCCACCCTGCCCCAGTAGACACAGTCTTTGTCCTTTGATATCTTCGTGTTTCTTTTTAGTCCATAGATGAATGAAAGCACCTTGTAGTTCTCTTTTTCTTTCTGGCTTATTTTGTTTAGGATGATCATCTCCAGTTCCATCTGGGTTGTTGCAAAAAATTACAATATCTTCTTTCTTTTTAACAGCTGCATAAGATTCCATTGAGCATCTAGACCACAGCTTCATTATCATCTGTCAATTCCCAGAAATTTTAATCATATGCCATTGTCATTTTCTAAAAGTCACAGCTGTGTTTTGCTAAGCCTAGCCCTGGGTTAGGTACCAACGGTACTACATACTTCATGGAAAGATCACTTATGCAGAATAAGGAAGGATGGATAGTCACAGACTGTCTTGGAACATAAAGTCAAGTATCAGACATGTAAGGGAAGGCTAAAGAGATATCTGGGCTTAGAGCAGGGCAAGGAGACAGAAAAAGTGAGATCCTAATCATTAATGTGCTCACAGAAACTCTGACGATACACAAGTTGGCATAAATAGTTATGACAGAAGGTGATGCATGTGCTAATTAAAGTAAAGAACATAAAATAAACTGACCTTTGAGAGTTGTAAAAGGCTTGCCAGAGTCAAGAAAGTAGCAATTTGAATGCATCTTATAAGATGGGCTCACCAAGAAGAAAATTGGTGGTTGGTGGTTGAGGGGAAGAGGGAGGTTCTCTAGCTGACGTTTTAGAAAGTGGGGATGGTGAGAACATGCTTAGACATTTGGAAAAGAGGAGATATTCTAAGACAGGAAGTATCTTACAGCAGCCAGAACATATGACCCAGGATATCTAAAACCCCTTTCAGTGCCAGGCAGACAGTGAGCATCAGAACATCAGAATCCCCATGGGCATTTTCCAGACTGCACACTCTCCTGCAGGTGCTCAGTCAATGTTACTTCATGAGTGAAGGGAGGGTTCAGGGGACACAGCTAATGAACAGCCATGACTGCCCTACTGAAGTGTTTGTACTTATTCCTGGAAGTAATGGGAAACCACCAAAGAATTTTAAGGAGGAAAATGATCGATCCAAATTTGTCTTTCGGACATGTCACTCTGGCTTCAGCAAGGTGGCACAGCTGGGTTGGCAGAAATATGGGAAAATAAAACCTGAAGCCGGGAGACTGGTTAGGAGACATTGGCAGTCATCCCAGCACACACACTGCAGGCTGGATGAGGACAGCGGCAGCACTATGTAGAAGAGGAATGTGGTGTCTGTCCCCAGCGGAAGTGACTGTAGACAACAGGTTGATCCCTCAGCTCTCCATTCATAGATGAAGATGACTCTCCCTCCCCCGACTGGAGAGCATAATTCCATGTCTTCGAAACAACTATCAGGCTTTATTCTGCATACATTTGATTCATTGACAGGACCAACTTAATGGGGTGCCCTGCAGCAGGCAGTGGGGGGTAATGGGGGGGGAGGGAGAAATATACAAAATGAAGCCCATCTCTTTCTAGTTCTCACCCTTAGTCTCAGTAACAGCTTGTCTTTGGCTAAATCCTTTTTTCTAGTTTTCCTTTGCACAAATCGGGAGTGCTGATATCAGTATCAAGACAGTCTGAGGAGTTGTTGAGGAAAATACATGTGAAAATCTCTTCAAAATCATCTAACACCCATGCAAAGCCCAGGTTTAATTAGGCTGACACTCTGGGCAAGGGTTCATGTCAACAGTTTCCAAGTGAAAAATCAAGACTGTCTTGATTTTCCAATCATCAGCTAATGGAGAGGTCTTATTTTTAAACCTTTATCATCAGGATTCCTGAATTCTTCTGCCTTCCATAGCAATGTTTTGTTTCTAAAGAATGTGCTCCCCCAGCAGGGTGATTTAAAGAGCTGGACTCAGATCATAAGACCAATAAGTAGACATCTCCATGTGGGCTTCTCCATATCAGTGCTGATGGGTACTTTCTGGAGAGGCGATCTTTGGAGGGGTCTCCCTGGGCACTTAGGAGAACAACCTTCACGCATACAGCCTATAAAATACCTCAGCCAAGCCCTCCCTATTTACTGCTCCTCTCATGTGTGTGCCCTGGTGTCCCTTTGCACATGCTTTATTTCAATTAACATTTCACAATCCCTCTGTCCCCGTTATTCTTAGACTATCCAAGCAGACTTTCTCTCATCCCAGGACCTCAGGGAGCATTAGAGACCTCACTGAAGTCAGCAGACATATGTTCTTGATTAAGCAGAAAGACAAATGGTGGTGAGGGTGTGGGTGCAGCTTGACCCATCAAACACCCAAAATTCTTGAAAACAGAAGGGCTTTGACAAGAGCTCTGAGTTTGGGTGAGTGGATGGTGCTGAGGCATATCATGGTAGAGCCACTGTGTTGTCACTGCAGGAGGCAGAGGACCAGAGGGTCAGTGTCCCAGAGTCATACTGTTTGGATGAGACTCTCAGATCACTCTGGACAACTGCTCATGAAGTACCTTCGGTTACCATGCTCTGGTAGAAAACATCCTGTAAAATCCAGATGCTTTATCAAGTATTGGGCCCATAACGATGAAGGCCTAGTTCTCATTCTGAATTCCTTCCTTCCTTTATTTACTTATTTTATAGATATTCATTTCACACTATGTCAGAGGCAGAGACACTGTGCTCAGTGATAATGTTAAAAAGGACCAAATGTGTACCCTGTGCCTTGAAGCTAACAGTCGCACAGGGAGACAGATAATTTTTAATATTAACACAAAAATGCTGAAAAGACAGGCTATGGTAATTCTGTGAAGGAACCAGGGACTGTCGTCTGGTCTTAAGGATCAGGACATGTTTTTCATTAGGAAGTGACTCTTGGGCAAAGAGATGAAGAATGAGTGAAAGTCAATGAGCCAAAAGTCGACAGCTCAAGAAAGGCAGAGAACAGACTCAGTGAATGTCATGGGGTCCAGAGAAAATGAGAAGAAGCCTGTGTGGTTCAATCCTAGGAATTAGAAGAATAGTGAGACAAGCCTGGAGAAAACTCAGAAGTCATGCTAAAGCATTTTGTTCCTTATCCCAAGAACAGAGGATAGCCATTGAAGGCTGATCCAGGTGTCTGAGACCATTTCTGCACTTTGAGATCACTGTTTGCAGGATGGAGTACAGGTCAGAGAGAGCAAAGGTGGAAATACTGTGTGTAGTGTAGAAGGGTTTTGATGTGGTTCCAGCCAAAGGAGTCAAGAGTTGGACTAGGGTAAAGACCATGGATATGGACATAAGAGAAGGAATTACAATAACTGTATTTCTTTGAAACAAAAAAGGAACATTGGATAGCAAAAAATGGAATAGGGTTATACACTGGAGTGTAAGGGGAGGGGAGGAGGCAGAAAAATCTGAGTTGTTGATAATGAAAGACACTGGATAAGGAGGAAATGGAAAACATGAAAATTTTGCAGTTTTTCTATTGATCTACAATGATTGTAAAGCAAAAAATCTATATTATTTTTAAAAGTGGGACATCGTGTTGAAATATGAAAATGGTAAGTAAGAAACTGTGTTCTAGGAATTTCATTTGTACATATAACACAGAAATATAGCAATATATGTGTGTGTAATTTGAAATATAAATATTGTATAAGCATACATATTTTGAAATATTGAATTATTTCATATAGGGTACCAGAACAGTCTGTCACACATAGCTTAATTGTCCTGTCTGAACTAAGATTTAGAAGTATCGCTATGCCTCTCCAAACCCTTGGTTGTTTCTCTCTGATCAGTGTCCATGCTTTGCTATAGTCTGTAGAATGGAGAGACTATGTATCTCTCTATATCAACCATTGTTCGTGGCCAATTTTTATGAAGCTTTTCCCAGTTTATATAACATTCAGTTTCATCTTGTGTGACTTCTCTGGATTCTGTTGGATTCAAGGAGGCATGATAGCGAGTGCCTCTCTTGATAGTGCCAAATCAAGGGAAACAGGGGAAGTGAATTAGATGTAAATCCCAAGCATCACCTTTCTTACTTAAAAACTAGTGTAGGAGAACAGAATTGTTACTTGTTGTGTGAGCACCCAAACCCTGAGATCCTGAATTAGACTGAATTATACCTGCCTGATCACAGGAAAGGTAGGTAAAACCACAGGATTAAGACCCAGTATATAATGTGGCTCTTTGTGGACAGACCTCAGAAAGAAAGAATAATGAACAGACTCCCCTTGCCTTCCCTTTTTCCTTTCCAGCTCGCCAACCAGATACTTCAGAGAGAGGACAGGAATATCATGTCATCTGTCTCACAAATGGGAGGAAATGGGGAGAAGCAGCTCTCCCCAGAAAATCAAATACCCATTTTGAACATCATTTAAATAATTTTGTCTTCACTCTAGTGTCTGTCACATATTCACAAGTTGTTTCCCAATATAGATCATGGGTTACTAGAAAACAGATTATTAAATGCCCCATTGTACCCAGCATAATACTCAAGTGGCAGACAGTTTAACGGATTGGAAAATACTAGCCTATAGCGTCAGACTCAAGGACTTGAATGGTAGCTATCTCATGTACTGGATTTGTGATTTTTAATCTACTTAATCTCTCAAAACTTCAGTCTCATCTGTAGAATAAACATTAACCTGTTTTCTGAACTGCTTTGAATACCATTTGCCAACATCTCAATAAAGGTCTGGAATGTAGTGCTAATTTAATATTAATTCCTTTTGTTCTTTCCCTTCTATTTTTAAACACTTCTTCATTTAGAGTTCTCCAGCTTTCCCCCTCATCTATGCAAAACTAAGAATAGTCCAAAGAGCTGTTGAGTCAATTAAAAAGAAGAAAGTATAAAATGCTGAATAAAGTGCCTGACATATAATTAAGTAGCAAGAAAAATCCTTGTAGTAATGGTGGTTAGACATTTATTTCATTGCCTTTGCCCCCTTACGAGTTATCTCTCTTGAGAACTAGGTGGGCCAGTTGTCTGCCTGGAAGAATCTAATATCTTTAACATTCAGTTCCTCCAAAGAAGTATGAGTAATTTTGCCTGTAAGGTAAGAGTACACATCTCTTTAATCAGATCTGCTTCTTAATGTACTAATGGACAGACTATCCGAGATCATTATGTCTGCAATGTATTTTATGTTCATGTTAGCAGAGGCCAAATGTGAGTGAATTTTTAACAAACTCAATTAGCAAATATAATCATATCTACTCTAGATATGTCCAAGCCATTATCCTGTTAGGAAGTCATGAAGCAGAATATCATGCCTCACAGAGTGAAAACACAGAACTTTGAGCACGACTGGCAATGAAACAGTCTCTCATCCAACATGTAGCAAACAAGTCACCTCTACTTTTTGAGCAATTAAATATATATATGTAGACCCATGTTTTTACACTTTGGGAGGGATATAGGAATCCCATAATACAACAGACAAAATAATTAATAGGAAAGAGGAATCTCTCATGAGAGATTTTAGGCTGGTGACAGCTTTTTGAAATATTCTGTAGCGAACGTTGGCAATGCATTTTAAAGCGGTAGTTCTTTAAAAGATCAAGGCAATTTCTATGGAGAATGACGGTCTTGGTTTTTGAATCACGCAAAGAGAATTTATATCACTTCGGGATGTGAAAGCCAGTATGAGACAAAGAAAAAGTATCTGGGATTATTGATTACTTAAGGGAGAAATATATTTAGCTCTTTGAAGTTAGAATTTCCTAGAAAATATTGACTATAAAATAATCCCACTGGGCATAGCCAACTAACAACAATATTAATACTACAGGTCCAAATCCCCAGTTACCTTTCAAAGTTCAAATGACTCCAAAAACTAAAAGCAGTTTTGTAATTTAATGTGGACTCATATGATGACTAAATCTGACCTGAATTCACTTGAGGTTATTCATAATATTTCTTACTCTCATTTAGATGGAATATTTATGAATTTTGCTTCATAAAAATTAATGTTTGGTTACAGAGAGCTGCCCCTGACTCTGCTGGGTAGAGTTCACACTCTCACATGCATTCACACGCAGACACACTATCAATATCCGAATTACGCTGCCTTCTTAAAAATTCAGAATATCTGAATTCAAAAGAAACTGGCCCCAGATAAGAAACTGTGATCCTGGAACATCTGTGCATGTGTGCTCATATAATGTGTGTTCAAAAAAATGATGGTTTTATTTTTTGTAGTAACATTGGTTCATGACCAATGTAAGTTTCATGTGTACAGCATTCTATTTTAACATCCGTGTACATTACGTTATGGTCACTTCCAAAATCTAGTTCTCATTTACCACATACAATTGACCCCTTTGTTCATTTCATGCACTCTGTTCCTTTTCACCTCTGGTAATCACTATTCTGTTCTCAGACTCCAGCAGTTTTTTGTCTTGCTTTGTTTTACTTGTTCAATTGTTTTCACTTCACTCTTTGAATGAAACCATACTGTATTTTTTGTTCCATAAGAAAGAAGTGGTTGTTATTTCTTATTGTGTAAATGTTCTTCGTTACTACTCATAGCTAACCATTTGAAGTAGTTATTATTTACTTTTTTATCCCCACTTGGAGATGTGAAAACTGGGTTCAGAGCTAATCAATAAATTATCCTAAGAGAGTCTTAATTCAAATGTTCTTCTCTCTCTCTCTCTCTCTCTCTCTCTCTCTCTCTCTCTCTCTCTCTCTCTCTCCTAAGTCACATGAATGCCTTTAAGAGACATTATAGAACAGCCAACTTAAGAAACATGTTTCTTTCCTTTCTCTTTCACTGAAGGGATAGTTATTGCCTATATCAATTTTCTTTAGATGGAGCTACTGAAGATTTACAACTAGCCAATGATTATGAAAAACTTAAGCTTTTTTCCTGGGGCTTGGAAACTAGCTATCTGAGTAGGTATGTAGTGAGAATGTTATCAATCTTCATACCCTGGGGCTTTATGATTTAGTCCCTCCTAGGAGAAAAGTAGGACAACTTTGCCCTCAGATGAACTCCCTTAGAACTGGACTATCTTTTCTAGATGAATTACCCTCTCCAGCTAACCTGTGGGAAAATTTAGGAGACATAGAAGAAAGGCCAATCATACTGAAACATTGTCCTTCTCCCTTCCCCTCATTTACAAATGTATGATATCCCTAGATATCACACTGGGTTCTTGGGATAGAATGACTGAAACAACTATACTTGTCCCTCAAGGACCACAAATCTATCTGAAAGATGGACAGTAAACAATTTCAAAAAAGGGTGTAAGTGCCTTGGTGGATGAATAACTCAGATTGAAAAGCAGAACTGGAGTGCTTAGGAAGACACTGAAAACTTCCAAAAAAATAAGAGATGTTTGAGCCAGATTTTGAGACATAGTCCTTCACAGGTGTGTCTGTGATGACAGCTTGGAGAGGTAGTCTGTTCCTGTCGCAGTAGGAACAGGACATGGCGGGCATCATGGAAGATCAGAAAACTGAGGTCCTATGCAACTAGACTAGTGTGAGAAGAATTTAGGTTTTATGCTTTCAAACTGTGTATTTTATACACAGACTACTGAAACTTGGTGACCTTTGGGCATATTGGTATTGCTAACATCTGGCAGGCTACCTGGCATTGAGTATTCAATAACAGTGAAGCAGAAGAAATTGCTATAAAAATAGAAGTATAGTCCAATGTATAGTCCAAAAATCAGGACAGATAAAATCATTTAATTCCAAACAGAAAAATCTCTGGATACTTCTGAAAGAAAGTATCTTAAAGGAAGTATCTCATTCAATTATGAGATCCATTGTGTCCCTGAAATCTGAAAATTATAGTTTAGGTTCCCATGTACCTTATTCAGTTAGAAATTATTTTAATCACTGGGAATTTCTTAATGAATTTATGAAATACCTTATAAGTGCTTCAGGGGGGAAAAACCCCAAATCTAAATAACAGAAAAAGTGTCTTGCTAACAGATGCTAAATTTGGAGAAGTGATTGAAAATTGGGCAAGAATACATACTGGTTTCACTGAAATCATCCTGGTTACTGGTTATCTATCCTGGTATAAGTATAAATAGCACTACCTTTCTCAATCAGAAATATCACATTTATAAGAGAGGAGGAAATGAGGAGGAAAGGGAACCTGAGGTAAAAAGCAAAAATAAAAATACAAATAAGTAAATAAGATTGTAAGTAAATGCAAAAAATAAATAAATAAGGTAGACCTTTTGATCTTATGCCTAACTACTAATTGTAGGGGGAAAAAAAGTCTCATATGGAATAATAAATTTCTTGCTGAAATTCCAATGAATGGAACATTTTGCAATATGTACAGATCATTATAGAAAGGTGGCCCTTGGAGTAGTATTTACAATATTTGAAAATGAGAAGCAATAATGCTCAACAATAAATGCTCAATGATAAACTGGTTAAATGAATTATGGCCATCTCCATGTGCGAAAACCATGTCAGCATTAAATATAAAGGTTACATCTATATTTACTTAATTCAAAAGGTGCACAAGATATGTTTTAAGCCTTAGATATGCAGATTTCCTGCATATTTATCTTATGTCATTATAAATGAAAGAGAATGGGACGAGAGAAGAGAAAGAGAGAGAGATTTGAAGTCAGTCATAACTGTATTTTTAGTAGCTGAAGTGATCAGCTCAAGTCATTTAGCTTTTTAACCATCAGTTTCTTTGGATATAGTATGAGCTGATAATAATATTACCTTTTGGTGCTATTCTTGTCAAATGGTGTATTTAATGCTTTTTGATGCAGTGACTTCCAACCAGTGGCAATTTTGAACCCCAGGGCATATTTGGCAATGTCCAGAGACATTTTTGGTTGTTAGAGCTGGTGATAAAGTGGTTGATGCTACTGACATCGTATGAGCATAGGCTAAATATCCTTTCATGCACAAGACAGTTGTCATAACAGAATTGTTTGGCCCAAAATCTCAGTAATACTGAGGATTTAAAACTGATTTAGCTGTAACAAGCTCTTAATAAATGTATAATAATACTACTATTTATTAATAGCCGTTAGTAACAGTGATGATCTTTCTATGGTTACATTCAATATGCCAGTGTGTGTGTGTGTTCATTATTTTGTGTTGAGTACAAACTAAATAAGTAGTAAAAAATAAAAAGGTAACATTTCAGCTCCAGTTTTCAACGTCATTATTTTATATTTCAGTAGCCATAGATAATGTAAGTGGAAGCCCCTTGAGGTTGGAGAACAAATCTCATCTACAATGGACAGGATCTAGCAAACAGGTGTTTGCTAGTGCTTGCTGAATTGAAATACGCAAATCAATAATGCTAAGAGCGAGAGAGGAAGCTTGCTTGTACGAGACACATTTTTGTTAATGATCTAAAAGTATATAAACTAATTTCAAAGCAAATTAAAATTTGTAAATTAATTGCAAGTATCCTGTCTGGAAATAGTTTTTCCACTAAATGTTTGTCTTCTGTGATGTATTCTCACCAACTACTACGTTCATGTACCTAACAATCATGTACTTAACTGTAGTACACACCTGGAAGGTACAGAGCATCCCCTTTGTGTTTGTATCCCCTCATTCCACAGTTTGTGTTTCTCTCTGTTTCAACCATGTTGTTCCGTTTCCTTACTGAATTATCCAACCTCTAATATTAAAAAAGAAAATTTTTGGGAAATAATGTTGGGATTTGATGAACCGTAAATATTGTTATCCTTGTCTTTCCGAAAGGATGATTACTCTGCAAAACGCTGCAGTTTCACTGGGAATCAAGTTCTCTTTCTGCCACGTACTAGGAAGGAAAGATGAACGCGCACAGGACACGGTTCACTCAGAGTCCCCATGGCTTAAAGGTCTACTACTGTCTCCAAACTTCAAAGTCAAATTTATCAATGTTATCTATTAACATTTCTTACATTGCTAACATCTGTTATTCTCATTAAGAGCAGAAAATACCATTAAAGCCATATTTAGGGTTAGTTGAAATTTGAAAATAAATTACTTGTAACAGCCAATTTGGTGTTGGAATGAAGTTCTTCTCATAAGTTATCTTTCAAAACTCCTCATACTCCTTTCCATTTCTGCTCCAAAGATTCTTTTAAATGTGTTTCTTCTCACGGATTGCTGAAACATACTTGAAAATGCCAGAATACTTAGGTAGTACCAAGGAATCTCCTTTTTTCCTGGTTTCACAAGGTAGATCAAATGAACCCTTATGGTTCCATCATTGAATAATCCGTCAAGTCAAAAACAATTGATCTGCCCCAAGCATGTCAACAATGTATTGATCCAACACTTGAGCTTTGCTCAAATACAGTGAAGGTGATGAAAGCCATCATCATATGGAGGAATGGGCAAATTAAGGACCCCTGAGCAGACTTTTTCCTCTCTCTTCTTAATTATTGCCATTATTTTGCAAATTAATTTTAAAGGTGTTAACAAAGAATCTGTGTGCTTCATGGCATAGTGGAAGTACATGAATCAAGATCTCCCTTTGACCACTTTTCAGTGTGAGCACAGACATGCCTCCTCACCTCTAGTTATTTTATCCATAAACCAGGAATTATATGGATCCTTTCAATGGAAAAGTTTAAATGTGATCTTAAGAGAGCAATGCAAGGTAGTCATTAATACACACAGCACTGGGGGCAGATGACTGATTCATATCCCAACTCTACAATGTTGCTGTGATATCTGAAGAATTGACCTATCTTGATTATATCTCAGTGTCCTTATCTTCAAAATTATTGCAAAATTAGTAACTGTATCATAAATCTCTGTGAGAATCAAAATAGTCATTAAGCACTTATTTTATGGTATTACGCTTTGAAAGCACTCAGTAGAATTTAGTTTTATCACTTCTGCCTTCTGAAATTCCTTTCACTACTACCTCTTTCCATTGGTTCCAATGTTATTATTTCATTTTATTTCACACATGTTGAGTGGCCAAACTGAGATGGCTGCTTTTGATTTTTCACCAAAATCCAAATTCTAAAGATTCCTGTTATAAGTCTTCTTAATGTTGGCTGGGATTGTAGTTTCCAAATTATCAACTGAATTTTAAAATCTCCCTTGCACATAGATGTGGTCATGTAAACACTGAAGAACTTGGGTGTCAAAAGTGATATAGGTAACTCCCAAGAGAAAGGGTTATTCTTTTCCTCTCCCTTACTCCTTCATGCCATTTGTGAATATTAATGCGAATACTTTGGTTGGTACTGTAGCCTGAGCCCATCTATAAGTTGGAAGACAGGAAGGGAAAACAGCAGAGCAGAAAGATAGAAGGATTCTGGGACTCTAATAGATGGCGGAGCACCAGAGCAGTCCTAAGCTTTCCATCAGGAGTTATAACTGAAAAGAAGAAAACCAAACATATTTGACTAATGCTACTGCTAATTAGAGTCTAGGAACAAACATGTGATCAAACTGATAGATAACACCTTGTTACCGTGGAATCAAGTAATTTCCATGGGCTGGCTGAGAAACATCTGCAGATAGTGACAGTCAGTATAGCAACTATTTGCATGGTTACAAGACATCCTTATTCCCTTTCAGTAAAGCCACTGAATGAACTAATGAAAAAAAGATTATAAAAATTGAGTGAACAAGCCTACTGTCCTCCAGTTAAGTCTATTTCAGAACAATATTATTCAACTCATCTCCCAGGAACCTCTTGGAACTAAAAGTCAGTCACGTATTTTCAGCAATATGGAGTGTGAGAAAAACACAAGCCTGAGAGTCAGGGGACCTAGATTCTGCCCTTCGCCTTCTTGAGTGAGCCACATGATTTTGAAAATTCACTTTTTCAGAGATTTAATTTACTTCTCTATACTATGGATATCCTAGCATCAACTCTTATCTAGCAGTAAAGACAATTGATAAGGTAAAGACGCTAAACATCTTGAAAACTTAAAACCTACAACGACTGTAAGGTATTATACTTAGTGATGGTTGATGTTCACTCAGAATTTCCATGAAAGAAAACCACTAAAGGGTGTTTCAGAATGAAAAGTCTCTTCATGTGCCAGAGGGCAGCACATCCTACTGGGATGGAGAGTATTCATGCTGCACTTGGGGCTGCCCTTAGCACCTGCCCCCAACCCAATTCCTGCCCGCTGTGAGGAGACACAAACCTGCTATTCATCACGGTCTTCGCATGCCACCAAGAATGTACTGCTGCTCCAGCCCACTGGGACAGGCGGTGGGTTGGCAAGACCATCAGACACCTGTCAAGGCTGAGTCATCCCTATTCACAGGATGTGCCTCACTGCCTGGGGGATGAGTGTCCAGTTAAGGATAAGAGCCCTAGCTAGTCCAATCTGGTGCAGCTGATGCTCTCATTCAATGGTAGCTTTTAAGGGGAACCAGAGAGCCATGGTCTAATTTCACTTGCTCCTCATCTTCTTTTTTGACAGATGGATGTTCACAGTGCAGTGGTCGTGCACATTCGTTCAGGCCCAGGAACCTTGGAAGAAATTGTGTCAGCTTGAAGGAAATCAACTATTTCACAGAAATTAAAATGAATGGTGCTGGCACTGGCATGGCAGCCACTCCTTGTGTTTCTGACACTTCTTCCAACATGCCGAGCTTTGCTAATACAGCTATTTAAAAATTCTGACCACGATGTCAGTTCTAGAACTGGCCAACAGATTTTGTAGATAAAAATTAGCTCCTTTGTCAATAAATTCTTGATTTCTGCTGGCCCGTTTGTGTTTGTTAAACAAATCCAACAGTACTGGAGTTTTTATAGGAACCTACTGGTTATCAGCATTGGCGTTTCTAGGCTACCCTAAACAATTGACCTTTCTCTCATTCGCCTCTTCAGAGTATCCGTTAGGAGTAACAACACACCTGTAAGGGAAGAGTGTGATTCCTGAAAATTAATTTTCTCTGGATTTTGCTCTATATCAAGAATGGGGATGGGTTGGTGCTGCCCAGACCCTTACTTGACTGCAGGAGTTGCCCTTTCAAGTGACTCGCTCCCATGGGACTGGCGGGTAGATGCTGGCTGAAAGCCCAACTGGTGCTAAGGCCAAGGATCATGCCTCCCCTTCAAGTATATTTCTTCCTGTGGTCTGCGCTTCTTCACAGCAATGTGTTATCACCCAAAAAAGGATCGGATCCCCCTGAGAGAGAACCAAGTGAAAGCTGCATCATCCTTTAAGATCAACTTCAGAAATCATATAGCAACATTTCTGTAGTGTGTTCCATTACTTATGAGCTGAGGAAATCACAGATGCCTGAGTTCAAGGTAGGCAACCATGGACTCTACTTGGTACAGGGCCAAGGTTCTGCAAGAACATGGAAACATATTGTAGCCGTTTTTGGGAAATGCATTGTGTCACATATGTGCAGATCAGAAGACAAAGGCACTGCCATTCTTGTAGTCAACTGTTCAAATTAAAAATCGTAATACTATCCTGGATATCTCTCTCCCTCTCTCTCTCCCCCGACCCCCTCTCTTCTGCCTTTCCTTTACATTCACAGTTAATATTTGAAAAAAATCCTACCAACCCGAAACATCACAAACAGGTTATTTTCACCTTTAGGACAACCATTTTAGCCCAAGCTACATTTTCTCCCTCTTATATGACTTCAGTAGCTTCCTAACTGATGACCAACCTCTTATTTTCCATTCCTATGTTTCTACTCACCACACAGCAGCCAAGATAATCATTTTAAGACTTGATTCAGATCATAACCTTCGATGCTTAGAAAATCTCCAATAACAAAGTGGATTACAGCCTAATGATAAAGGGAGCAATTCACCAGGAAGACAGAAAATTTCTAAATGTCAGCGAGTCTAATATCATAAGGACAAAATATGAAAAGTGAAAACTGACAAAATTTATTTGACAATTCCACACTTGTAAAAGGGGATTTTGTTCATAGCTCTCTCAGTAGTTGGTAGATCCAGCAAAGGAAAATTGTTAATTGATACAAGTATTAAGAGACTACAGATGGGTTGAGATGTTCATCTTCACTGGATGGGCTATCACATCTGAATTGTTATGTTTATGCATATTTTATGCATTTTAAAACAATTTGGGGAGCACTTTCTTCCACCACATCTTGAACAGAAAGATGTACCAGAATGCTCTTTGTAGAAATGTTTTGTAGTAGTAAACATTTTAAATAATGAACACATCCATAGCCAGTGGGATGGGAAACGTTATTGCATACCTGCGCAGTGAATCACATCAGCACGGATAACTCTCACAAATAAGATAATGAGAAAAAAACAGTTTTAGGAAACAAAATATTATGTATGCACATGTTATACATTTCTCAAACAATATAGTCATTTTTCAATGGCTCATAAATATGCCCTAAAAATATGAACACAATCATGACTATAACAGGCACTAAATTCAGTTTAGGAATTCCATCTTGATAGGATGGAAATGAAAAAAAAGGAGAAAGAGAAGTATTGTGACGGGATCATGAGGGTGATCCTCAGCCCCAGGTTTGTCCCTCCCATCTTCAATCTCTTCCTGCACCCAATGTTTTGCTTTTTTTTTTTTTTTTTTTTTTTTGAGCTAAAAGTCTATTTTTTATGTGGTTCATTTTTTTAAGTTCATTTTTGTTTAATTTAGTTCATTCATTTGCTTGATGTCTCTATAACACCACATGGGAGTGATAACAGAATTTTGGTTATTTTAATGTCCGATTTGATGAGGTCTAACTTCAGTCTAATCCTCTGGGGAGACCAAGAACATAAATGATTTGAGGCAAATGGTGGTGGGAGAGGTTATGTGCATTATAACCTCAGGATTGCCAAGGAGAAATGACTTCACTAACCCAAGGGGAAAGCTCTGGAGATTTTTGCAGGCAAAAATGCGAGCTAAAACACCTACAAAAATGGAAAATATGTGAACTCACCCAACAATTCAAAAGTATCCCAGGAATCCTAGGTAGGGACCCAGTATCATTTGTGACAAACTTTCAATGGAGACAGAGGGAAAAACAGGTAAGTCCCAGTTAGTGGAGTTGATAGGCGTGAGCATAAAAATGAGGACTTGAAATACTGTCTGCTAACACGAATGAAGAAGTTTTGGAGGATGTTGTAGCTGAATGGAGCTTTGAAGGATAAGCAGGAGGTAGCAAGGTGAAACCACAGGTCAAATTAAGGATTTGATCATAACCCAAAACAGACTCCCAGTTTCACAGTCCTACCTATTTCATAGTCCTACCTGATAAGGAAACAGTTGGTGGTTCTGTTAGGAAAAATCAAGAGCTTGTCTCCTGTATGCCATTAGGGTGTAGCATGACAAACCAAAATATGATGTGAATCTAGGGTGAAGTTCACTTCTCCCCAGGCAGTCATCCAAATACTCTGTTCATGGTAATACTCCCCCAGCAGGACCCCAGAAGAACACACTGCAAATGTGTAGATTGATATCAGCATGTGCTGGGAATGGCTCCAAGATAAGCTTTCAGCAGTTTGTAAAGATGTACACGAGGCACAAAGTAAAAGATATATATGGTCTTGACCCTGCAGGCAGAAAAAAACCTACTGTTCTCATAGGGTGTTGCCATTCGATTTTGTTTCAAGATCTTTTGGGCAAATGGAGAGACTGTGAACATTGGATGATTCAAAAGGTGGCAGTCAGACAGAAGACACACATTTAAAACCACAGTTATTCTATGGATAATACTGTGACACTTTAAAAATGAGAGCAAGAGGGAGAGAGATTAACTTGAATCTTCAGCGCTTCCGACTCAAGAAAAGGGATTGATTCCTTCATGAGATTTTTAATGGCAGGTGTCTTGTGAGATTTGTGCCAACAAACAAAGTTGTTTTGGCCCTCTTCCTTCTCCATCTGTTCCTTAAACACAGAGAGGAAACAGGAGAGGTTGTGAATTATTCTAGAACTTTTTAATCCTTTTCACCCTGGACATCGAAGCCCCACTTCCCTCACGGATCTCTCACAGATGATGGATCTTCTGGGAAATCAGGCTACCACCCCAAAGTGAAGCCTCCTCATCTTCTGTGGTCCATGCGGGTGAGGCTTTCTGGGCTTGAAAGGCACTAACGAGGAATTAAGCGTTGCTCTGAGTAAGGATATAATAGAAAAATCCCTCTGCTCTTCCCGTCTGCTCACATGGCATTGCACCTGTCTTTTCTCCTGAAACAAGGAGCTCCTGCACTAGCCTGGTCAGAAGTTTTAGGAAGAACAGAGCTGGAGGATAGAAACAGAGAGAACAGCAAGATCAGCACATCCTTTCAAAAGATTTTTTCTGAGTGTATCTCATCTGCCAGTCCTCATCGTTTTCATGGCTAAGAACTTGCAAGCCTCTCTTAACTCTCTTAACCAACAGTTAAATATTCATTCTGCTAAAAAGTGTTTTGACTGTCCACACTTTGCCCACCCTTAGCTGAGAAGGAGCTCTAGGAAATTAGGTTTTTTTTGATAAGAACAACTGACAGAGGTATTCAGAAGAACACTAAATCCCCATTCCTAGAGCTAAGGTGTCAGCCCTTCCTTGGTCCCTGATCTTCCTGTGGCCATAATCTGGCTCCTAAGTGGGTTGTCTGCCTTCTCTGACCACAATTTTCTTCATCTTTAAAATGGGAATAATGAACGAGGTTGCTGTGAATATCACTCTAGAGAAATTTGAAGACATCACATGCATGTTAGTATTTCTTTTATTATCATCATGCAAATAAAACCGTAACATGCGCATACAAGGAGACATTACAGTCCCAGTGCCACTGGGTTCTTCATGAGGTAGGATGATGAAGTAAACCACAAGAATGGTATTTCCTTGATCTTTGAAGAAGTAGACTTTCAGCAGGAAAAACAGTAGATAATTGTAGTCTAAATCAGAGAACTTACGTTCATTATGTCTCCAGATTGCCATAAAATTACCATAAAATGACTTAAACCAACAGTAATTTATTCTCTTATAGTTGGGGAGGCTACAAGTCCAAAATCAAGGTATTGGCTGAACCATACTCTCCAAAGTTTCTAGGGGACGGGTGTTTCCTAACTCTTCATATAACCCTGGTGGTTGTTAGCAATCCTTGGCTTATAGATGCATTACTCCGATCACTGCCTTCAACATGAAATATATTTTCCCTGTGTTAAAATTTCATGGTGTGCCCTGTTGGAGTAGTGATTGTTTCCATTACCTCTGGCTGAGCACAGTCCACATACATTCCAAGACCAGAGTTCCTTTCTTAGGGCTGGAGGCAACAGCTAATATGGACATTTAAATAGAGTAAAATAAAATGCTTCTTCCTCCTCTCTCTTCCTGCCTGCTTGCCTGTTTGCCTTCATTTATGCCTGTATCTTTCCTTCGACATTTTTTCTCCCATGTGAGTATACAAGCAATCGGATTAAAGATCATAATCCAGTATGATATCACCTCAGTTTGATTACATAGGCAAAGAACCTATTTCCTAATAAGAAAACATTCAGAAATTGGGGGGTGGGTGTGCACAACTCAACTCATAATATTACGTGAACAGAATTCAAAGGAGGGGAGCATAGGTGTATTCAGAGGAGCAGTGAGTAAAGGGTCAGGAACATAACGGAAATTATGGTCTATGAGTAGAAAGCAGCAATACCAGAAGAGAGTTGCAGGCAATGAACACATAGCAGGCTAGGAGCTTGGTGTGTCAATATGAAGGCAACACCAACCTAAGATTAATTCTAAGAGAATTAGTGACATTCTCTGTAACATGTAATACCATCCTGTACAGCGATAACCATACTATCAGTAGCCAGTGCTCTCAGGAGTGTGATACATGTGATATATATACATATATAGATATCTATCTATCTATCTATCTATCTATATAAACACTCTGGGAATGTACATTATGCTTCTACTTTCCATTTAATAAAATGAACGTCAATAATCAATATCAATATTCACTGATCACCCAGAACCTAGTAAAATTTCTGATACCCAGTGGGTAAGAAATAAATACTGTTGAACTATGACTGGATATCTGCTTTTATCATTGAAGAAATCAATTGAGAGAGTAACTTCTTAAAGGAGCAAGTTTACTTGTCATCGAGTTTATTAACATTAGCAACAAGACTAACTTGATGAAGGCAATAAAACTGGCATAAACCCTGGCCTGTTTGGTCCCAGAGTTTATGTACTATTGACTACTCTGCTGCCTCTTAAGTAGCTTCTTAACTGGAATAGTTTATTGGTCTGACCATTGGGGTCTGTTTTCCCCTACGCACTAAGGTCAGAGAATACAGTGTCTTGCCTTCCTGAGACCACGAGGCCAGGTTGTCCATCAGCCATGCCATTTGACAGAGCGGTGGCTTTGACCTGGCTCATTCCCTCAAATGACATGCTCACTTTCCCCACAGATTTTAGGCAGAGCCTAGAGGACGCAGTGACATTTGACATCTGCAAAGGCCATTGTAATTCCTCTGTCACAGGCATTGCCATTCATCCTTTTAATATCCATTTAAAATAGTGCCACCGCCTGACCCTCTGCCACTAGAGATAAACAGTGTTCAGAAAAATAGGTTTGCCTCCAGGCATTCATTACTAAGCTGGAATTCAAGTTCATTAGATAACAGAATCCCAGGATCACAGGAAACATAAAGTTCATCTGATTTTGTTTTTTGTAAACAACAAGCGAAGCTTCACTGTCCCATTACCCAGAATGCATGCACACACACACACACACACACACACACACACACACACACACACACATGACTGTCTGCAACTTTTCCAAATTCCTAGCCCACAGAGAGAACCATGCAGAAAATCTTGGTTTTTGCTCTTTGGAGACAGAGAGAGCGCTTTCTTCGAAATCTAATAAGGGGAGTTTTTAATAAAAAGAGAAACTAGAAGGGAAATCTTTAGAGCATGAGCTACCTTTCTCCTCTTTGGACAAAGAATGATTCTCTTTTTGTCAGCTCCTAATTATGGCCTGTGATCTCTGTTGGCGGTTGGGAAAAAGATCTTAGATGACACTGGTAGAACTAGAACCAAAGAATGTTCAAAAATTAACAGCTAATGTTTATTGAACGCATTATGTTCTAGGAGTGCAACTGAATATTTTGATGACTTTTAAAAATTTCTTACACTGGTGATGCATGCATTGTGCATAGTCTTTTTTAACAGTTGAAGCCTGGATCAAATAGCTGACCCAGGCTCATTGAGGAAGACATAAAGGAGCAAAGTGATCCTTAGTTGTGAAGGCAACCTCTCCTGGGGAAAAAGAATATGAGTTAGCAAACCCAACAAAGATGATAAGTTTACCTGATTAAAAATACTACTACTTATTATTTTTTTAAAAAAGGGAAATTAATATTCCCCCCAGAATGTGGGGATGATTCTCAACAGTGGATTAAAGAAAAATGTTGTTGGATATTGATGTGATGTTTAAGTAGATAGTTACAAATTAAACTTATTATTTTCCACATTCGACTATAGCAGAGATTCATATTCTAAGTGGTCAAAGCCAAAATTGAACTTTTCCTGATGTCGATAAAGACATATCTCCTTTTATTGAGCTTTGCTGCATTGAGCACATACATATGGTGTTTTTTTACATATTGAATGTTGTGGCAACCCTATGTCCAGTTCATCAGTCCCATTTTCCAATAGCATGTGCTCACTTCATCCATCTAGGTCACATTTTGACATGTTTCACAGTATTTCTCAAATTTTTCATATTATTAGAGCTGGCATGGTGCTCTGTGTTCAGTGATCTTTGGTGTTACTATTGCAATTGTTTTGGGGTGCCACAAACCACACCCATATAAGACAGAAAGCGCAATACACATGCTGTGTTCTGACTTTTCCACCCATTGACTGTCTCTACATCTCTCTCCCTCTCCTTGGATCCTTATTTCCTGAGTCATACAGTATTGAAACAGGAACCATTCATCTGTCTATAATGGCCTGTTAGTATTTAAGTGAAAGGAATAGCTGCATATTCTCACTTACATTCAAAAGGTAGAAATGATTAAGCTGACTTTCAAAAACCTGGATGAGCTGAAAGTTGGCCTGTTGTGCCAGTTAGTTAAGCTGGGAACGAGATGAGCTCAGAGAATTGGTGGAGGTAACTGCAGTAAACAGCAGAGAATCAATGTAGACAAAGAATCTTTCTATTGGAAAAGATGCCACCTAGGACCTTCATAACTAGAGAGAAGTCAATGCCTGCCTTTAGTGTCTCAAAAAAACGAGCTCACTCTCTTGTTAGAGTCTAATGCATCTGACGACTTTCAGTTGAAGTCAATGTTCGTTTTCCATTTCAAGTGTCCAAGGACCCTTTAGAATTATGCTGAATCCATTCTGTCTCCCCTCTATAAATGAAGCAACAAAGTCTGGATGAAGCACATCTGTTTACAACAGGGCTTACTAAATATGTGAAGTTCACTGTTGAGACCCTACTGCACAGAAAAAAAAATTTCAAAATATTACTGTCTATTTACAGTGTATTTAATAATTCAAGAGCTTCTGATAAAGATATCCCTGGAGATTAATTACATTTCCATACCTGCTAATACAGTATCCATTCTGCAGCCCATGAACCAATGAGCAAATCTGATATCAAGGCCTTATATTTAATAGACACATTTCATAAAACTCTAGCTGCCATAGGTAATGATTTCTCAGATAGATCTGAGCAAAGTCGACTGAAAACCTTCCTGAAAGGAGTCATCATTCTAGATGTTATTAATAACATTTGTGATTCATGAGAGAAAGTCAAAATATCAACAATAAGAGTTTGAAAAACTTGATTCCAACCTTCATGGGTAACTTGGAGAGGCTGAAGACTTCAGCAGCAGGAATCAACTACAGATGTGACAAAATTACGAGGAGTACTAGTATTAGAAGTAAAATGCAAAAATATGGCTAAGTTGTTGTAATCTCATGATAAAAGTTTATAGATGAGCAAAGAAAATAGTTTCTTGAGATGGACTACACCTAGCAAACATGCTACGAATATTGTTGAAATGACAATAAAGGATGTGGAATATTATATAAACTCAACTGATAGTACTATTATGGGTAAAATGTTGTCAAACAGCATCCTGCACTACAGAGAAATATTTTGTGAAAGGAAGAGTTAATTGATGCGGAAAATTTCTTTGCTTTTTAGAAATTTCCATAGCCACCCCAAACTTTATCAACTACTGCCTTGATCAGTCAGCAGCCATCAATACAAGGTAAGTGCTTCCACCAATGAAAAAGATCATGATTCCCTAAAAACTCAGAAGACGGCTAGCATTTTTTAGCAATAAAGTATTTTTACTTAAGGCATGTGTATTTTAGATGTAATGCTATTGCATACTTAATAGACTGTAGTCTGATATAAGCATAACTTTCATATGTGCTGGAAAACAAACAAGCAAATCCTGCGACTTGCTTTATTGTGTTTTCTTCTGTATGGTGATAACCTGAAACCGACCTACAATGCCTCCGAGGTGGGGGGCTGTAGCTCACTCCATCATCTCTTTCTTGATGGCAATGATTGGAGAAGCAATCAGACCAAAATTTTTGGCTGACCACTGGCTATTGTGTAATAATCTTTCAGACGAGCAGAAAGTATGGATCTGGTCAATAACACATTGAAATGAGTTAGGGTTCAGAGCGCTCACTTGCACTTTGCCTGCAAGAGCATGGCATTTGCTGTATAATTCTGGGCTCTAGTTCAGAGGCAGCAGGGGCAGTAGGTAAGACACTGCTCAGGGAATCTACATTAGGTATCAGAGCTCGTTTCTAAGTAGGCAACTGATGTGCACTCATGTGTTTTAGGCAGATAGGTGATTAATCAGAAGAGAAGCACATTTGCATAATGAATGTGACTAGGCGAGTGCTTTGTTTGAGGTTTCCCTGGGACTTCTGGAAATATTCAGGGCACAATAGGTTGGGAAAATGATGACAGTTGAACCTCATATATAGATGAAGTCTCAGGACAGAACACTTATTAATGTGGAGTATATAGGCCAGAACACTTCTAAATGGCAAGCAGAGGAAGAGCTCTACCACTTGGGAAGACCTATTTATCTAGATTTAGAAGAAGAGCCAGTGAAGTCACAGATAAAAAGAAAATGTCAGATGCTAGCATTAAAAGAGACAAATTAAGAAGATGGAAATGGTCGTCAGTTCCAAATGCTAATGAGGCATTAAATAATATTTAAGAACAGTCACAACTGATAAACACGAATCTAAACTTGCTTCTTCCTTGGGGCACTCTGTTTTAGTCACCGGCAACTGCCTAGAACAACAAGATTATGTTCCCAGTCAGGAAATACTCTCTCATTCCTCTCTTTCCCTCACCTTTGTCACACATTCATTTTTCCAATCTGCTCTAATATGTGTTCATTACCCAAGCACCTCTCATCAGCCTTCTGGCCTCAACCTACAGAGGCTCTCTGTCGGCTGTCTCCTAGCTCACTCAGTCACCTCTGGACTTCCATCTGGCTCTGCTGCAGTCTGCCCTTCATGCTGAGACCCAGTGGTTCCTCTTAAAACTCCAAGACCAGTGGATCAGGTTAACAAATGCAAAAGTGCAAGCAAAGATCAAGAATTTATTTTTATTTACCAAGTCTGCCTGCTAGTCCTTGAACACGTCAATTTTCATATTTTGCACCATTGGTTATTTTTTGTTTCCATTTTTGTTTTGTTTTGGAAACCCCCAAAAGCTTTCCAGCATAAGTGGATTCAATTTCATTGTACTCACCAAGCCCCGAAGGACTACTCTTCCCAGTGACCCTTCTAAAGCCCTCCCTCCTTTCTCCCTTCTGCCACCCATGGTGACCCCGCTCTGGGAATGCGCCACTCACTTTCTGCACCAGAACATTTGAGTTTCTTGTGCTCAATGGCACTTCTTCCACGTTCGCCTTGCATTTCGTTCAGATCTTACTCCTTCGTCATGAGATTGTCGCCAAACGCTGTTTTTTTAAGAGTGTCTTTCTCAGGCCATGCTAGAGCTCCTGATGTTGTTTTCTTTTCTTCATAGCATTCATCATGACCTGCAGGTATTTTTTCCTACATATCTCACACAACTAGGATATCAGCTTATGAAACCAGGGATGATTCTCATTTTGTTCAGGATGAATCTCCACTTCCAAGGGCATGCTAGGCAATTATGAGCACAGAGAAATTGCTCAGTGGATGAAAGCTGCATGTGGGAACCAATATACAGTTCTCCGCCATTTATCCTCAATCTTGGAGCGCTTTTCTCTCCTGACGGTGAGTACACCCTTACATTATAGGCTTCTATCCTTCCTTTTTTAGTGAACTCATTGAAACAGATTTCTTATTTTTCCTTCATTTGTTCTCACTAAAGTTCTATGTTTAAATGCCATTGGATGGCTTGGGTCATCCGCTTAGTCCTGAAACATCCTTTGTGATCAAAAGATGGAACAAACAGATTGTTAGACCAGTTCCGCTTCCACCTCTGGAGCTGGATTTGGACAATCCCCAACCACCTGGATGAGGAATGCTGTGTCCCCTTACAAGAAAAGTGAAAAGCTGCTACTAAGGAGAGATGCAGGTTTTATGATATTAAAACAATCTGGGGGTCATCATTAAGAAAACATAAAACTACATAACAATATCCATTCTAGGGTACTGTAAGTGGTCTGTATTTACAACAATCTCTGAAATTTAAAATGATAGCATCGTGACAAATCTGTCTCCGGGAAAGAAAAAGTAACAAAAGAAGAAAACAGATGTCCCCATAAAGGGACGAAGGGAAGAGAAAATGTGGACAAGCCACAGAGGAGTACAGGGGGGTGGGGGCGAGTAGCTGAGCAGAGACATGAAGGACGACTGTCAATTAGATCTGACAAAGCTCCCTTCTCTTAAATGGAACACATTTCCTGCTCAGTGCAGGAATTCGCCGAGTGGATTTCCAGCCAGAAAGAGAGGAATGCGGAACTGAGTCTTCAGCTTTCTGTTCCTGCCATTGTCTGCAGCTCGCTCTGAAGAGGCTTGTGGAAAGAACAGCTGTGCATCCCTAGTACAGCTAATCCTTTTGGGGAAAGAAGTTACATAATATAAATGTGTTGAGCTACATTCCCCACCTCCCCCCTAATTTAAAACATCCCACAGAATGCCAAATTTGGGTGGGGTGTGAATATTAAGGATGGAATCCTGCCCTATACATCCAGCCGCTCCACACAAGGGAAAGGGGTCTCGCATCCTATGCTGTGAACTTTATTCTACTCCCCAAAGTAATGGTAGGGGCACTCATGTCCACAGAGGCACAAATGGGCTCAGTGCCTGGGGTCTGAGCAGTTCTGTCCTGGTCAGGTCATAAAGTGTTACCTTAATATGCTTGCTTAAAATTCAGTGGATCTCAACTCAAAGCGGTCAGTAGTCTGCAAGGGCATCCTCCTAGGGAGCTGGAGGAGGCTCAAGGGAAGGCATATCTGTGGACCAGGCCTGCGGGCCACCCTGCAGACTTGCCCCTGCAGTCATGCCTGATGGCTAGCATCTTCTACATTGTGGGTGCTTCCCTCAGCTCTCTGGGATTATCGACTTTATTATTACAGACTCCTGAATGAACAGAACTCACAGATCCTGTGGGAAACTTCCTTCTGTAACCAAAGAACAAAATGACATGTCATAACAATGGCTCCATGTATGAAGCGTGTACTATGCATCAGAGGACATGCTCAGTGCTTTCTGCAATGTATCTCTAACCCTCAAAACAGCTTTCCTTCTAAGTAGATCTCATGACCTTACTTTACAGCAAACAAACAAGCAAAACCCGTGTCCAGAAGGCAGAAGAAGAGCAGACACAGAATTCAGCCCTGCATCAGTCCAACTTGGAAACTCATGATTTTCCTGTGTAATTTTGTGATTATTACTTGTTGATTTTTTTCACTTATTGCTTTTATTGTGACAGTTGTTTATAATTCTGATTCCTGTTTATTCCTTTTTATTATTATTTATTATTCTACTGTATTTATTGTTTGCGATTATTGTTTATAATTAGTGAGCACCAATCACTATGTTCCAGATACTGTGTGTTAAATGCTTCAGCAGTGAGTGTATGTGTGTCTGCCCATGAGAACACTTATTATTTTGAACACTTTGGTGATCTAGCCAAGTCACTCATCAATAGATATTTGAAGTCATGTCTTTTTTGGTTCCAGCCACTGGAATGTACCCACTTGCCCACTGGTGATACAGAGGACTTGTTGATCTGGGCACCTGGGTCTTGCCTGGTCAGCAGCCTGGTAACCAGCGTTGTAGAATTTATGACAGCGAAGCTAAGCGGGGACTGGCTCCGCAGAGGACAACTTTTCACTTGCCTGACGATTCCAAAGGAGTGCACTCTGCCCTGTGTCTGTGAGCCCTACATCACGCCGTGCCAGTGACATCCCATGGGTTTTTCTTACTCCGCGGCATTCAAGTCACCGCCTTTCCCCAGTGGATGTGTGGCAGAGCCCACCAGCTGGCTTCTCTTCGCTGCCTTGATTGCTAGCTCTGCTGTGGTGGCCGAGGAACAGACAGCCTTAGAATTTCGATCTGAAAGTGCACATTAGCGTCCCACATGCCCTGGCCAAGGGACACGGCGCCGTGTCTTCTGCTACACGTGCGTCCCTCTCAGGGCTGGCAGCTCTGAGACAAGAAGGCTGGAGGGCTCACTGGAGGTCGGGACACCAGCACACATGAAAGACCAGGGAGAAACGTGACATGGTGGGAAGTGAGGAAACTTGGCCAACGTGTATTTCAGGAACTCCCTCAAACAAGCTGGTTTGAGACAAAGTGGTGTTCCGCTTGACAAACCCTTCTGTCGGTCTGGCAAAGGCCGAAGTCCAGACATTCCACAAGTTTGTGGAAGAAAAACTAGCTTCTCAGTTACTTGAGGCTTGGGTCTAAATACTTATTTCAAAAGAATCCAACATGAAAGAACCCTCCCAGCTAATTTTAGAGCAAACTATTTCATCCGCCTGACTGAAGCAAACAGGGAAGGGGAAAAGGGAATTGAGTCAAGAATTGAGATCCTTATGTTAAAAGCAACAAGATCCAATAGAGTCAGACTAAGCTAGACTTTCATTCTTCAACATTTAAGGTAAAACACTCTGATTGGTACTGCAGACGACTTTTGCTAATTCTAATATGAACAAAGACCTTCTCAAATGAGATTAGCTTAATTAATTAATTAAGAATTAATGTGGCTCAATTAATTAAGAAGTTTCTCTGTATCTCTCGATCTCTAGATCTCTGCTTTCTCCTCTCCCAGATTAAAGGACAGAATCAGCAAATATAAAGGAGAAAAGAAAAACTAAATCATCTGGTTCTCCATCCTTAGGAAGCAACGCTATCTGAAGGTTATAGTATCCATATAAGGTTAGATAGCTAGTTAGTGGCAGAGACAAGATTAAAACCTTAGTGTTCCCAACCAAATTCCTTACTTCTTTTGCCTTTTTTTTTTTTTTTTTGAACCATACAACTTCAATAAATCTCGTTCAAAATCCAAAGCATTATTGGAAACATAGATTTACTGAAGTCACAGCCATGAAGCATCTGAATTTTGAAGGACTTGGCAGTATTTGCCACAAGCCATGGATTAGGATGATGATGCCACCTGCTCAGCATGGGGAGGGCAGATGCTGGGAAGCCCAGCCACTGCCTCTGGGGGAGCCAGGACAGAAAGTTCTAGCAACCCACACGAGGAAACCACCAGCAGCAGCTATCCCTCAGACACCTGACACTGTGGGGTCAGGATGGAAAGAAACACAATCCTGTCCAGGCTTCCCTGTCTTCACTGCTTTGATATAATCTCCCTTTATCACTCTAGTCTTTCTGCAGATGACAGAGGAAAAATAGTTTCCAAAGGATTCAAGGACATGGGAATTGAGAACCAAAGAGGGAGAGAGCTTCTTCGTGTATTCTCCCCCTTTCTTTCCTCTCTTACGCAATGCATATCTGATCCTCAGTAAAAAATGTCTCTTCGTGCCTCCTGCAGAGCACATACATGGTCCTGATCCCCCCAAGTGTCCCTTCTGCCTTCACTCCCCTGGATATACCCTTATATCCCACACTGAACTCTGTTCTGGTCCCTCGAACAGCTCTGAGACCCTCCCCAGACTTCCCCAGGCTTCCCCAGATCTTGCAGCGCTGCCTGGAATATTGTCTTTCCACTCCGCCAGCAGCAGCTCTGCCACGCACCCCAACACACCCATTTTCAGGGAAGTCTTCACTGGCAGTGAGGTCTGTGGCCCTTCTCTGATCCCCAGGCACTCTTTTTTAAATAGTCTTATTACTTCCTGTGTTTTCATTGTTATATTATTCATTTTAGGATATTGAAATCGTACCTCAATCTTTGAGCATTTCAAGCCCCGTCCACCACCAGAGTTATATTGTCCTTTAGTGCCAGCTTGCTCCTCCTTCCTTCCCTGGAAGCCACAGTGTTTCGTTCCCTGAACTTTGTTAGAGTTTTGTCTATTTACTTGCTTTGTTTCTATATACTCCGCATAGGAGTAAAAACATCCTGTACTTTTCTCCTGTTTTCTGGCTTATTTTGCTTAATGTGATCCTCTCTGGTTCCATCTAGATTATTGAAAGAGGCGTGATTTCATCTTTTTTGAGCAGCTGCATGGAATTCCATTGAGTATACAAACTATACTTTCTTTATCCAGTCACCCCTTAACGGTTTGCGTCTGTGTCTCAGCAACCCACTGAATGGGAGAAGATAGTCACACAACATGTATTAGACAAGAGTTAAACTCCAAAATATATAAGGAGTTCATACACCTCAATCATAAAAAAAGCAAATGACCCACTCAAAAAAAATGGCAGGAACTGAATAGATGCCTATCTAAAAAGCCACACAAATGGTCTACAGACAACACGAAAAGTGTTCTAAAGCATTCATCATCACAGAAATGCAAATAAAAATCTCTCACCCCACACCAGTGAGAATGGCCTGCATAAAAAAGACTGGAAACATCAAGTGTTAGAGGAAGGGTGAGTAAAGAGGAATACTGCTATACTGTTGGTGGAAATGTAAATTAGTGCAACCTCTTTGGAAAACACTATGGAGATTCCTCAAAAAATTAAAGATGGAGTCACCATTAAATTCAGCAATCCCACTCCTAGGAATATACCCTGAGAAAACAAAATCTCTAATCATAAAAAAATCGACACCCCTATGCTCATAGCACTAATCACAATACCTAGGGCACTACCATGCTTTCCTTTGGCAGAAGTTAGGATGCTATGTTTCTATTAACCATTCAACTTACTTTCTCCTCCATATACTGTAAACTCCATGAGCTTAGGGGCAATGTATATTTTAATCAATATTTTATTCCTAGATCTTAGTGCATTCCTTGGTACAATATAAGTTGAAGACATTAGATGTTATATATTTAGTGGATAAATGATCAGCAACTATTGAAGGCTTGCCATTTATCACTGTTTTAGGATACTATCTTTTTAACACCTTTTGAAACAAAAGTTTTCTTTAAATTTTGAAGAAAATGCCTTTATGATATCCATTTAACAGAAGAGAAAATTGAAGCTAGGGGCCTTAAAAACCTTGCCTAAAACTACACATTTGCCTGGTCATGGAATGGAAATGCATGAGACCCATGAATGGAAAGCATAAAATTTGTCCTGAGAATCTGTTTTCTTACCACTTGATTGGACGAATTTCTTCATAAACTCTGTGGCTTTGCCGGGATTTGGTACAAAGGGAAAGTTATATTACAAAAGGGTCCTATTCAACACCAGCATGGTATCTTTGAACCACTTGATGTTTGGGTGTGGGATGTATATGGTGAGGGTAGAAACAGGAACTCCTTGGGTCTCTTCTCCTTTACAAATACATGCCTGAAGCCTCAGCTCCAGGCCCTCAGTTCAGGGAAGAACTGCCCTCCCAATTCCAGATACGATGAGCTCTGTGGAGAACAGAATGTTATCGAGGTAGGCCAAATGCACTGGCTGCCCAACAATTTCTGGCAGTTAACAACAAACTCTCAGTCGTGAGAGTCTACTCCAAAGAATAACCAAATTGCTTTTACAGTTTTTGCTAGGGTAGAGATTGGGGTCAAATAGGGCTAGGATTACTTCGTCAGAGGAGGATAAATCAGATTATTCAGGCCACTATCAACTCTGACTTTATTTCCTCAAATTATTGTAGAAGCATTCTCCCATTCCTTCCTATCTGATCTCTATTTCCCTTTTCATGTAACTTTTCTGGTAAACATTAACCTTTATACAAGCCCAGACACTCCAGCTTTAAAGGGGATTAAAACAATCAACACTGAAGGACAAAACAGGTTCCCAAAAGAAGCAGACTCCATCGAAGTCGGACACATTTGGTTGGGTAGACATGGTAACTTGTTTTTATTACTTTCTCAGCATGTTTTCCTATTTCTATTCTTCTGGTTCAAGAATAAGCTAACTCCTTTTACACTTCGTGGCCCAGTGTCCATCAACTACTAGATGGAACTCAAAATCATAAGCACACAAGAGCTCATTTAATCAGTACATATTTGTGAGCACCAGTTTCCTCAGGAAAAATATGAGCCAAATCAGATGATGGTACATTTGAATACCGAGGGATCAATGTCCAATCACGAGTATAATTATAAATGTATATCCAAGGATGAATTCCTACCATCAAACTCTAGATTCCAATTTTGAGATTTACATTGTTCTTCCTAATCACATAACAGCTCTGTGGTATTTAGATGTCTTCTTGGATTGGGTCAGACTATAAAGTATACATATTTTTTCACCATTTTTATTGCTCCTTAGTTCTATAGTAGTGATATTTTAACAAACATTTAAGATAGAGAACTAACTGCTAGCAATCAGATACACCTCAGTACAAGAAAACATTTGTGGCATGTCTTGGTGGCTCAGTGGTTAAAGTCTGAGACTCCAGATGGCATGGCACACATAAAGTTCAAGCATCTGGATTTATATCCAGGTCCAAGGGGAACAACCATCATGAACAACTAAATGCATAGATAAAGACTTCTTCCTCTTCTCTCTCTGACTGCATGACTCCTTACTTGTCTTAATTTTTGCCTGATTCCTTCCTCTAAATGAATCTTTTTTTTAAAAGAAAACATATTTGATTAGCTACCATTGGAGATAAGAATAAGTTCCTTTGTAAAAAGGGGACAGGAAGTATCTAGAGTCAGAGACTCTGGACTTTGGAGAGGAGTTCTTAAAGAAATAATCTTTGGGCATCCCTGGATTATCAGAGATGGGTAAAGAGCAAAAAGGGAAGATTAGAGAGAGACATAAAGGAAGAGTGAATAGAAGTGTTAAAATTGTGTGTTAAATCTAGAATCCAATGGTTACTCAAATCAATTTTAAAAGGTGAATAAAAATAAACATAGTCTTTAAATGACTTACAGATAAGAGAATCAACAGAATTAGTATGGCTCTCAGAGATTATTATTTTTTTGATCCAGGAAAACGGATCTAGCTGAGTATAAGAAATACCTTTTTAAGCATCAGATCTAACAAGATAGAATAGCCTACCTTGGGAAGTAGTGAGTTTCCAAAGGGATCATACAGAAGTTGGATGACTATTTGGTGGAGATGTATTAGGAGTTCCAGCGTTAAAGGCTCCAGCAGATAAAAATAATGAAGCAGAGAAGAACTGACAGATGCTGTGCTTTATCTTATCTTAAGATTGCATTTAGCTGCAAGCACTGCAATGCTTGATTAGCAGTCACTATAGATATAGGAATTATATTCTGAATATTTTTGAAAGTCCAAGATTAGATGATTCAGTAAGCAAATTGCCTCACCAATGATATCATGGATGTGAGACATTTCTATGTTTTTCTCTACTAATTATACCATTTTCTGATCCTCATGCCCATAATAAGGAAAGTCAATGCTAATGATGATGATACTAATATTGACTCTTTGTGTCAAGACACACAGTTCTAGTATGGTTACACACAATGAAGTTATGGTTATAATATAGCTCTAGTACTCAGAGCTCACTGGAATGTTCCAGAAAACAAAAAAGGTGTGTGTTGGAGAAGGGGTGCAGGTAGGAAAGGAAGAGAGACTAACCAAGTAAAAGATAGACCCTTCTTCTCAGTATAACATAAATATTTCTAGACTGTTAACCAAAGGAACTGTGCTTTTGTTTCATCGGACAAACGTGTGCCATATGATCATTTACAACTGGAATGGAGATAAGGGCTAATGGATCATGAATGGAGGTTATGTCAGTTTATGAACAAGCTTCTCCATGGAAGTTAAGCATCCTCAGTCCACAAGCCAGTTGATTGGTTCAGCATCCCTGTCCTCTAAATGCCAAAGGAAACTGAAGAGCAGAGTTTTGAGAAGCTAGTCAGGTATTCATTTCCAAACTGGAGATGTGAGTTCACCTACACTGACCTCAGAAACCAGGCTTCCATGCTCATTACTACTACACAAGACTCCTTCCCTGAATTGATCATGATGACCCTTCCTCTCTCCCTGAAATTCGATAACTGTAAAGTGTTAGGCACCTTGAAATAGAAGACAGAGTAGAATTACTCAGTGGAAAGCCCAGAGTCAGTTCTCTCCCTGTAATGACTTTCCACGAATTTGCTGAATCCACTAAAGGTCTACTGAGGTGAAAACTCACTGACACGTACCCAGGCATAAGCTCAGGCTGGCACCACAATTAAGGGTACTGTTGGTGCCAGTACCACTGAGCGGGGCACAGATTCTCTGGATGGAAAGTCATTGTCTGGAAATAGGTTAGATCTTTTCATCCATGCACAGCATATATCAAGTCACAAGAGTATCACTCCTGCAGCCTCAGATTAATGTCATCTGCGGAGCTCAGTGACCTGGGGATGCTTTTTTTCCTAGATTGTTTCATCTGACCTCCCAAGAGAGGTCCAGCCCTAGGAAAATCGGGATCACTGTTAGAGACATTGTCTTTTTGGCAGAGGCAGCAGTATCAGCTGGGTTATTCCTGTAGGATTTGTAGGTGAAAGGCCAGAGGAGACTTTGATGACTCCATGCCTAAAATATCTGCTGGTGTCGGTGAACCATTTCCTCCCATGGGGAGGCAGCATAGCACAGACATAAGGGCGGGCTGACTTGGACTTGAATTACAATCTCCCAACCACCACATCCTGTGCTATCTAAACTCTTTAAATGCGTGTGGCTATTTTGAGAATTAAATAAGGCACACTCTTGAAATCACTCAGCGAGGTGGTCAGCTGGCCCAAGAGGAAGAATCAATAAACGTTGGCAGCAATGCCCTGCTATCATTGCTTTTGCTACTGTTGTTGGTTACGTTATTCTTTTTCAGACTAGATCTTGAGTTCCTTGCTATTTGGAGGACAAAAACCTGAAAAGATTCGCAGATATTTCCAAGACAAACTTGAGGTACAGACATAAGAATTACAAAATTGAAATATCCGAACAAATATTTTAGACATCAAAAATGATAGTTGGTGACTGTGGACTTCATGGAAGTTTGCTAGATCTGTGAATACTTACCCAGAATCTGAAAGATCTAATCTTCTACACACTTTTTTTAGAATATTGAATTTTCAGCTTGGTCTGTGTACACTGTACACCAAACCCCCCACCAGCGTCTCCATCACCACCACATTAACTCTTTCATTCCCTTGTTTCCTATCCTTTTGGTAAACAAAGTCATGCCTCCTGTGGATTATTTTATGTTGACTTGGCTTGTTTCTTTATAGTACACATATGAATCAGTTTTTCTTTCTGGCTTATTTTGCTTAGCATGATTCCTTCCAGTTCCATCCCGATTTTAGCAAAAGGCATAATGTCATCTTTTTCAATGACGAAAGTTAATCATCTGTGTATTAATATGACCCAATAGTAGGAGAAACACTTAGAGCCAGGTGCTAGAGACTCAAATTCAACCCCTGGGTCTGACTTATTTCTTCGGCTGCAGCTACTGCCCTTATTGCAGTGAATAACACTATCAACCACTAATATTTTTTGAACACATATACATTTACTGTACGCCCCATTGACATTCCAAGCCTATATGTCAGTCTCACAAGTCATTGAGGTACGTTCTATTATCGCTCCCATGATGAAATTAAAGGGATAAGGCAGACAGAAGTTAAACAACTGGACCGAAAAAACAAAGTCTGCTAAGGGCAAACTCAGTCTCTGGACTCAGCTAGCACACTACAAATGTCTCCCTTTTATTGCCTCCTGAAGGGAGGAGGAAAAACAGACCTCCATGAACTGCCCCTGCTCTCCATTCTCTTCAAAATGACCTCTCCTCCTTTCCTGGGACACATCAAGCTTATTCCCGCCACTGGGTCATTGCATTTCCTGTTTTCAACAGCCTAGCAAGAATCCAGGGTTCTCGGAGAGGAAAGAATGACTCCAGATAGGGTGTCCTTTGCTGCAGGATCTAAACTTTAAAAATATAGCAAAACCAAAAAAATTCCTGTGGGCAGTAGTGCAATATGCTTATTTTTAAATTGAAGTAGATTCCTATTTTCAACCTCTCCCCATCTCCTAAATAAACAAGAGTATCAGCCAAAAGTCCTTTAGGTTATCCATTTATCTTGGTTTGCCGAGGAAAGTCTCATTTTAGGCCTTTTTTTCTTTTTGGTGTTTTCTGACGTAATTTCTAAGAGCACCCTCATTCATTCTTGAAAGGGTCTCAGTCTAGAACATAGACTAGGATTACTCTGCTTATAGTGAGCATTTCTATCCCCAGTATCGGTTCCCAAAGTGAGAAACCTAGTCCATCAGTTTCCTGAGTCTTACTTAGCTGTACTTCTTTCTGAACATCAGGCAGTGAAAAAGAAGAATATGCCTATTTTATCCAAGCCTATGCTTTTAAAACGTCTTTTTAATCTTATTTTGAAGTGATTAGAAAACCTTCCCAGCTAAGACACCTCCTCACTCACCCTCCAAACCTCACACACCTGTTACTCTCAACTCCTCTATCATTATTGCCTCTACCATGAAGCTGAGACTCAGGATTAAGCTTTGCAAGTTTATTTTATGCACTTTACCTCCGTATATATATTGATTCCATATAAAAAAACAACATGCCTACTTCTTTGAATAGTCCATGGTAGCTATCACCAGGCTAAGCATAAATTAGAGACACTAGAACATTAACAGAAAAGACAAATTACTGGAGGAAGAGAGCAGTGTATAAAATATGAAAAGAGTGAAGAAGAAGTATGGAAGGGAGGAGGAGAAGAGGCAATCTTTCTTGCAACACCAGCACTAAAGGGAAGCCCGCTGGTTCCTTGTAGCAATGACTTACTTTCTTTCAGTGCAAACAGGTTGCCTGTTCTCTGTGCTGCATGCATTTCTAGACTGAAGAGTTGTAGGCAGGCTGGAATGTAATTGAATTCATCTCATATTAGCTAGTTAAGAGAAGGAATTTGTCTCTCTATTTGGGCAATTTTAGAAGCTACCCAAATAAATGAAGGATGAAAGCAATTTGTTTAAAAATAAAAATTGCTTTCACCAGGCCAGGCTTTCTTCCAGAGCCATGTTTCTTCACAAACAACTGCTATGGAAAGACTCTTTTTTGAAACCAAGAGCCCTGTTTTTGAGTTTTAGTCTTTTCTCGACAGGTATAAAATAAATCTAAGAATTTCCATTTTTTGTAAGTTTTATTTGCAAATAGAATGAACGCTTATCAGATAAAAGTGTTATTTCCACGATGGTCTCCACTTAAGCATTTCCTATTAAAAAAAAGAGACACCCTTTCTCAAATGTTAATGCCTTATACTTAATATGGCTTCTTTATTAAAATGACAAAACATAATTTCTTAATTTATTCTATTTCTCTATAGTAAATAAAAGATGAAAATGTGAAGAACTACAATTATTTAAATTTCATCACTGCTTTTTTCTCTTTACCATTCAACCGTTAATGAAATAGCTTTTTTATTTAACATATTCTAATTATACATTCATAAAAATGTTGACTGTATTTATCACTTAATGAGCATTTAGTTTATGTAAATGATAGTATATGAGGTGCAAAAGTAAATAAGAAGACTAAATTCAACACTTCTTCATGATTAAAACACTCCAAAAACAGGAATTGAAAGAAAATTCCTAAACCTTATTTTTGAAAATATACAGAAAGCTCACAACTAACCACATATGCAATAGTGAAAGAATAGATTCTTTCCCTCTGAGATCAGGAAGAAGACAAAGATATCTCCTCTTACCAGTTCTGTACAGCATTGTACAGTAGGTTCCATTCACAGCTCTTAGGCAATAAAGTAAAGTATATCCAGAGTCCAAAGAAAGAAGAAAACCATCTTTATTTGCCGATGACATAATCTTGTTTGTATAAAATCTCAAGGACTCCACTAAAATTTTATTACATTTATAGGAAATAATAATGAGATCATTAAGATTTCAAGATACAGGATCATCATACTCAATTATATAGGTTGTATTTCTACATATTTGTAATAAATTATCCAAGATGGAATTAGCACAAAAAAAGGTCATAACATCAAAAAGACTGATATTTGATAGAAATAAGTTTAACAAAACCAATGTAAACCTATGCTCCAAAATCTATGAAACCGTGAAACTAATTGGAGAGGCATCCTATGTGCATGGACTGAAAAACATAATGTTGTTAAGATGACAATACTCTCCAAATTTACCTTCGGATTCAATGTAACTACTTTTAGAATTTCAGGTGTTTCTTTGTAGAAGCTGATGAAATTCCTATAGAATTACATAGATCTGAAAATGACCAATGTAAACCAGAAAAAGAAAAATGGACTAGAAGTACTCACACTGCCTGATTTTAAAACTTCCTATGAAACAAAGGTAATCAAAACAGTCAAGACACAGACATGAGATAAGTGAACTATAATTCAGGGTCCAAATATAAATCTGTGTGTCTATGGTCAACTGGTTTTCAACAAATGTTCCAAGATCATCCAACGCGGAAAGAATAGTCTTTTAAACAGATGGTGCTGGATCAACCAACTTGGCATAAACAAAAGAATCAGCTTAGGCTGCTACATCTTTTAAGTCAGAATGATAAAGACAAGCATCATATTATTCTACTCACAAGTAATATATAGAGAAACAAAACAATGAACCAAACTGAACAAAAACAGAGTTTCAGTCTATAAAATCAAATTGTTGGTTACCAGAAGGCAAGGGGTGGGAGTGGGCAAATCAGGTAAAAGTTATTGATTATATGGTGAAGAATGGAATTAAACTATTGGTGGCAAATTGGATATATTATATGCAGATGTTGATTTACAATGATGCACATCTGAAGCCTATACAGTGTTATGATGAAATGTTCCTTCAATGAAATTAAAAAGCAATAACTCAAAATATATAAAAAAATCTATTGGATGAATTTAATCTATAAAAAATTTAGAATAAAACATAAGCTTAAATCTCCGTAACCTTAGGTTAAGTAATGGTATCATAGATAAGACATCAAAAGTCCATGCAGCAACAACAACAAAATAGATAAACTGAATAACATCAATAGTCTTAAAGGAACCAAATCCTGAAAATATCACAAAATTGAGCTTGGAAGCTAATCTCTTGTTAGTTAAGATTTCTGATACTTGCAGCCATACTCAGTGTCTTGATTGCATCCTTATGACTGGCTCTAGGTGATAGGACCCAGCTAAGTTGCACTAAAAATTCTGACTTATATGATTATTTGTTGTTTCAAGATATCTAAAAAAAAAGACAAATGATATCAATGGACTTTTATGTAAAGAGGATAGACAAACAGCCCATTAAAACAGAAAATATGCTCAATATCTTAGTATCAGGGAAACACAAATCAAAATCACAATTTGATACTACATCAAATCTACTAGAATGGCTGTAATTTTTTTTTAAAGCAAATTTCGGAGAGAACATAAAAAATGGGGATATTGTATATGACTGACAAAATGCAAAATAATATGTCTTAACTATTTTTTAAATATCCCAGGAGGTCCTAAGTTAAACATAGATTTACCATGTTAACGATTCCAGGTAGGATAAAATGAGTCTACTTCTTTGAAACAGGATGAAGATATTCCAAAATTAATTGTGGTAATGGTGGCCCAACTCTTAAACAATGTGAAGACACGGAATTTCACAATTAAATGTGTGAATTCTGTGGTATGTGAATAGAATCTTAGTAAAACCCATAAAAAATAAATAAATAGATAAAATGTATAGTCTCTAAGTGTAAGAATTTACATTACAGAGAAGAGAGACTCCTTTTTGATATTCTAAAATATAGAAAAAATGGAGTGGTAAACATTATATCTTAAGGAACAAAGAAGACAGACCAATCTAATGCTAATAAAATACGAGGCCTAGATGTTATTTCAAAGAATAATAACATATATTGGACAATTAATTCTTAGTAATGAAACTGAAGCTTTAGAAGGAATATTTATTTAAAAAAAGAATATTCTAGACATGTAAAATTATAAGGAAAGATATGCTTTCTGATTCAGATTTAACTAATAGCTTTGCTTGCTTTTGTTCACGTCACTGGTTTGCAAGCATTATAGCACATACTTCAATCATGCCACTACTTCAATCAAGTGACTTAGAATAATCAAAATTTCAACTACACTTGAACTCAGGGGACATAATCTCAGTACACGACAACAACAACACACACACACACACACATACAAACACACACACACACAAAGATTTCTCTTTAGTAATAAAAGATTTGTCCATAAGCAATATTATGCGTAAAACCTGTGGGAAAGGCAGCAGAAATGAAGAGTTGAGTCAATTATCTGACTATCAAAGAGTCCATAGTCCCTGGAAGAGAGTCAGGTAAACTGGAATTCAACATTTTATGATGAATAATATGTGACTACTACAAGAACTGAGACCACCAAATCCAGACTGGGGTGGATAAGAAAAAGTATTCCTAAAAGACTGCTTGAAATCATCAAGGGACAGATGGATGGGTTAACCAGGAGAAGAAGGATGGACAGTGCCCACTGTAAAGCACTTAGGGAAATACTAAGTCAGTCTGGCTACCATGTGCAGTGTATCTGGGGATATGAAAGACTCTAGAGGAGAGTTAAGTCAAAGACAGAAGATGGAATAAAAAAACAAAATTCTTAAAGTGAAGAAAACAAGATCCATAAGCCTGGGGTCTAGTATTCTATTGTCCTCTAATCAAACATGTATCTACAATGTCTCTTAACCTCATTTTTCTTAACCTAACATGAATATTTAAATTTTCTGTAAAATGGTCTAAGCTTTAAATTTTAAGACCCTGCACATTTGCATTCAGGTCTCTGGCATGGATCTTTAAAATAGAGCAATGTTTTTTATTAGAACCACCCCCATTTAACAATAACAAGCACAGCAAAATGTCCTTTACTCATAAAACCACTTAAACAAGAACACAGAAGGATGTAAAACCAAATCTGTTATAATATCAAGAAGCGTCATTAATTCTTTTTCCTCTTCTTCCCACTCTGTAGGATATTTTGCCAAGTTTCACACCTTTGATGAAGAACACGCAGTAGGTCTTGACTCTCATTATAGCAACAGTTTCTGCTCCAAACACCAGACAGTGACACTTTACCAGGCTTTTACCACCTCACAAAGCCAAGACCAAACCACGAGTAGAATAGTTTACATTGTAGATAGAGTATTACACTGATGTTAGGCATGGAACTGCCATATTAGATCCCATGTCTGGACAGCTGTGTCACTGCTTAAAAATAAAGCCTTTCTCAGCCTAATTCTATAACTTCATAGCGATAGCTATAAGTCACAGGTATACATGCATGCACACACATGTACATGTATATCCCTATACACTGAATTAATCAATTCTTTTGAAATTTTGACATCTTAAGGATTTGCTGAACTTGAAGGTACCAGTCCATCCATTGTTAAAGATAACGAATGAGACTATGAGTGCACCTTTCTGCAAACCAGCCAAGTCAGAACCCATACCATCAGCCACCTCCGTTACCTAGATGACTCTCCAGATCACTGTCTACTTGTTGAAATCACTCCAGGACTAGGGAGTGACTACACAAGAGAACAACCTTTGCACCCCAGCACCCACTAATATTATTCGTTATCCAACCCCAGCCTTGGTAACCTTTTCATACCCATTCCTTCGTGAATAAACCACAAAAAGACTCATACCACAGTGTCTGCCTCAGAATTGTGGAAAAGCTTTGCAAAACAGATAACTGATAAATGATGTGTATTCAAAATATATAGGAAATTCTTAAAAATCAAGAAAGAAACATGATCCAGTTTAAAAAAGTAAGAGATCTGAACAAATATCTAATCAAAGAAGATATATAAATGACAAACATATGAAAAGAAAGATACCCAATGTATTATGTCATTAGGAAATTGCAAATTGAAGCAAGCATGTGTTATCATTATACCCAATTAGAATGACTGGCATTCAAAAACAATGGTAAAACTGAATGCTGGTAAAGATAAGGGATAACAGAAACTCTAATTCATCGCTGATGGGCATGAGAAACGACACAGGCACTTTGATAAGCCATTTTGCAGTTACTTTCAAAGATAAACATGCTCTCACTATAAAATCCCAATAATTGTGTTTTTATTATATACCCATGTGAGCTGAAAACTTATGTCCACACAAAAACCTGCATAAGACCATTTATAGCAGCTTTAGTTAAGTTGTCCTTCAATATGTGAATGGATAAGCACACGGTGGAGCATTCAGATTAATGACTACTGTTTAGAGATATGAGAATGAGCTATCAAGACATGAAAAGACATGAAAGAATATTAACTACAAGTTTCTAAGTGAAATACTCCTATCTGAACAGTTTATATACTCTATGACTCTAATTGCATATATTTCTGGCAAAGACAACACTTTGGAGAGAGTAGAAATCTCAGTGGCTCTCAGGGGCTCAGGGAAGAGGCTGAGGGCCACATAGGTGGTGCACAGGGAATGTTTGGAGAGCAAAACTATTCAATCACTGCTATTTAACACCTAGAGAATATAAGACCAAAAAAGATATCTTGGTGTATAATTTTCAAACTACAGAAAATGGGAGACAAAATCCTGAAAGAAACCAGAGATAAGAATTAAGAGAATTACATCCAACCTTTTAGAAAATAGGAGGCAATAAGGAGGGAATATTTAATATATTGGAAAAAAATCTATCAACTTAGAATTCTGTCTCTTGCAAAATCATCTTTCAAAAGTAAAGGAAAATAAAAACTTGTTGAAACAGATAATTGATGGCTATATTACCAGTAGATTTGCCTTAAAAAACATAATAAAAGAAGTTCTTTAGAGAGAAGAAAAATAGTATATGTTCAAATCTTGGATCTGCATATAGTATAGAAAAGCATAAAAGCAGGAATAAGTGAACGTAAAATTAAAACTTTTATTTTTATTGTTTCAATTTATCTAATAGTTAACAGTTGGTTCAAAATAATTTTGCCAACAATATTTTCAACTGTATATGCTTTTTGTATATATATTATATACATATATTATATTTATATTTGATATCTATACATGATAAATATGTATATATGCATATATCTATATAAACATATATTTATATGTGTTTATATACAAACATATAAAGTAAACGGAGGTAAAAGAAATGTCAATATAATTAATAAGAGTACAAGTACATCTTATATAATATCACTTACATGGAACAAATATCTTGTAAAATACCACTTGACAATAACTAAAGTTATTGTTAAACAATATTAAACCGAAATTGTTTAAAAATTAAAAGATTTTACAATTCAAATAATATTAGACTATTTAGAAATTATTCAGAATTATGTAACACTTATGGACAAACTGTTAGAACTACAAAGACAGATGATTTGAATGAGTGAAAAAAAGGTATGGTTTTAAATAAATAACAGCAATTCAAACATGAATTTTCTGCAAACTAACCTATAAATTCAATGCAAGTCTTATAAAAATTTTAGTTGGAAAATTTCTATATATTGATAAACCCAAAATTTATATCAAGTAAATAAGTAAGTTATACTTAAATATTAAAAGGGACGAAGCTCATCCCTACCAGATATTAAAACATACAACAAGACTGTAGTAATGAAAGCAGTGTTTCATTGGTGTAATAACAGGCAAATAGACTAATGGAAGATAACAGTTTTGAGATATTAACACCTAGTAACCTAGGCCTCTGCTCTGGGGGACCCTAGATCACTGCCCTGACCTGCCAAGACCAGGACCCGCATCTCTTAATTTCACAGCATTGGCCAGGGCCTGCTCCTGACTGGCATTACAGTGATTGCCCAGATTCAGATAACAAAATCTCTTTCCCCTGTACCACCATAGCCTGGAAACAGTACATATTAGGCTTCAAGTTTCAGGGACCCAAAGGCCGTTGACCCCTGGCCTCACCCTTCCATGTTCCAGAATCAGCATATGGTAGGTTTCCAATCCACTGAACGCACCCCTCACACTGCACCACCATGGCCAGAAACCAATGCTCACTAGACCTTTGACCCATGAAACATCGACCCTCACCCTACCCAGCCATCACCAAGAACACGTGCACACTAGGTTCAGCACCTGAGGACACCCATGGTGACTAAGCAAGACCCAGATGCAGAGACCCTAAAATACATAACTGGGCTAACTGAGAACTGTATGCTGTCAGACTGTATGAGGGCTGCCTGTGATCCTTTCCCTCCTGGAGAGCTATGAATACTGCAAACACCACCTGAAAGAGCAGCAATGGCCCATCACAAGGTGGCATCCTAGAGAGCAGAACAATCCTCACCTCCACTGAAATAAAAGGGCTGGCATTTGCCACATTATATACAGGAAGGAAGAAATCTAAAGAAAAAGAAAAAGAAAGCTACAGTGCTAAATTCAAGGCAAAAAAAAAAAAAAAAAGCCATGTCAAAATCTAAGTCACACAGAAAAAGACAAATGGCCCAAAAAGTGTAAGATGCCAAGAGCTATCAGAGAAACTTCACTGATATTGATTTAGACAACCTAACTAAGAAAGAGTTCAAAATGATAGTTATAAAAGGTTAAATAAGAAGCAGGAGTCACAAACAGTTACCCAAAGGCAATTAAAGTCCTTGTAAAAGAAGTGACGGAGCAAAGGGAATGTCACCAAAGATATTGAGATCATGAAGAAAGTTCTAGCAAAAATGCTAGAAATGCAAGATACAATTAAGGAGTTATAGACACACATGAAAAGCTCCATAACAGACTCAACCTCACAGAGGAACAAATATCAGACACTGAAAACAAGATAGTAGAGGTGGCCCTCATGGAAGATGAGAGGGAAACAAGATGTAGGAAAACTGTAGAAATCCCGTGAGGAATATAAGGCACTATGAGAGCAAACATAAGGATAAAAGTGTCTCAGAAGGAGAGGGCAGGGGGAGAGGAGGAAAAAACCTATTTAAAGAAGTAATAGCACGGAATTTTCCAAATCTATTACAAAAAATAACCCCAGCTGCTCAAGAAACAAAGAGAGCTCCGATATTTCTAAATATAAATATACCAGCTCCCAGGTAAAGCACAGTAAAACTAGCAGAAGCCAATGACAACAGGAAACAAACAACAACAAAAAAAAATAAGAACTACTCAAGCCTGTTAGAGAAAAGAAAAACAATCTACAAAGGAACACCCATTGGGCTATAACCAGACTTATTTGTCAACAGAAAATCTACTGGCTAGGAGAGAGGGAAGACATAGTCAAAAAAATAAAGGACAAAAACTACTGGTCAAGAATACTCTACGCTGTAAAATTGTCATTCAAATACGATGGAGAAATGAAAGTCTTTAATGACAAACAAAATTAATGAATTTTTCTGTCTCCAAGTCTGTTTATCGAGAAATCTTCCAAGGGGACCTACAACAGGGAAAATGAAAACAAAAATTCACCAAGTCTCGAGAATGTAATAAAAAGGAAAGCAAAAGCAGAAACAAAGATGAGACCAACAGGAGAGAACAAAAAACACTGAAGGTGAACAGAAAAACATGCAACCTGCATATCTATATATATCTATATCTATATGTATATGTATATATATGTATACACATACGTACACACATATATGTATATATATATAAATATGATATTAAAACAGCTCTTAAAAGAATATCATAGAGTAGTACAGCTAGAGACAGTCCAAGAGACAGGCAAAAAGCCCAACTCTAAAGTGACAGATAATTAGGAAACAGACAAAATTGGCATTATAGATAATGAAAACCATCCAAAAGGAAAAGCATACATGAACAAACAAGAAATGAAGCATTAGGTACAGAAAGACAACACAAAACAAGTTCAAATGATAGTAATAAAGCCCTGTATTTCAATCATCACCCTAAATGTGAATGAAATGAACTCACCAGTCAAAAGACATAGAATGGCCGGATAAAATGAAAAACAGTTCCCTTCAATATTATGTCTACAAGAAACTCATATCAGATCCAAAGACAAACATAGGGTGAAAGTCAAGGACTATGAAATAATGCATCAAAGTAACAGTGGTGGAAGGAAATCAGGACTACAAATACTAATATCAGTTAAGACAAATTTTCAACTAAAAAATGTATCATCAGACAGGATGGACAGTACATTACGGTCAAGAAGTTAATTCATCAGGAAGAAACTATCATTATAAACATGTGTACCCAATGCAGGATCATCTAAATATATAAAACAAATACTGACAGAGGTAAAGGCAGACATTGACAGTAACTCAATAACAGCAAGGGACTTAAACACTTCATTTTCCTAAACAGATAGATCAACCAGGCAGAAAAGCAGCAAAGAAACAGAATCTTAATTGAAACAATAGATCACATGGATCTAAAAGACATACAGGGTGTTCTATCCCAACAAAAAAAAAGAACATACGTCTTCATCAGATTTGCATGGAACATTCCCAAGGACAGACACAAAACAAGTCTCAGCAAATTTAGCAAGATTGAAATTATAGAAAGCATCTTCTCTTACCACAAGGGAGTGAAACCTGTAATGAATCAAAAGAACAAAACTAGAAGAACCACTAAGATATGAAGATCCAACAATATGCTTCTGAAAAACTCCTGGATCATCAATGAAACTAAAGATAAAATTAAGATTTATCTGGAAATAAATGAAAAACAAAGGGCAAGCTACCATACTTGAGATTCAGCAAAAGCAGTTCTCAGAGGAAAGCTTGAAAACAAATAAGCACACAGTCAAAAATAAGAGAGAGCCCATAGTAAGTTCTTAAAATCACACCTGAGGGAACTAGAAAGGGAAGAACAATTAAAACCAAAAAATCAGCAGAAGGAAATAAATAATAAAAATTAGAGAAAATACAAATTAAATTGAAAAAAAGAAAAAAACACCATTCAAATTATCAATGAATCCCAGAACTGGTTCTTTGAAAAAATAAACAAAAAAGATACACTTCTATCTAGACTCACTTAAAAAAGGGAGGATGCCCTAATAACAAAGACCAGAAAGAAAAGACGTGAGATTGTAACAGATATCACAGAAATACAAAAGTAAATTTCTGGAAACTTACAACCATCCAAATCTAAACCAGGGGGACACAGACAATTTAAACAGATCAATCACAAGCAAAGAAATTGAAGTGGTAATTAAAAAAACTTGCCCCAAAGAAGAGCCCACGTCCAGATGGCTGCACTGTGAATTCTACTGAATGTTTAAAAAAGAGCTAATAACCATCTTCCTTAAACTCTTCTACAAAGTTAAAGAAGCAAGAAAATTCCAACTACATTCTGAGGCCAATATTACCATGATCCCCAAATTAAACAAAGACAGTACAAAAAGAGAAAATGCAGACAATATCATTAATGACTACAGACACAAAAATTCTCAAGAAAATCTTGGCAAATAAAATTCAATTGCACATTCAAAAATTTATATACCATGATGAAGTGGAATTTATTCTAGGCTTGCAGAGATGATTTATCTTATGCAAATCCATCAGTGTAATACATTACATGAACAAAGTGAAAAATCAATAACCAAATGATAAACTCAATAGATGCAGAATATGCAGTTGACAAGACTCAACACTCATTCATGATAAAAACTCTTGCCAAAACGAGGAATAGAAGGCCCATATGTGAACATAATAATAAAAAAAAGACAAACCCACAGCCAGCATCATAATTAATGGGGTAAAAATGAGAGCCTTTCTCCTAAGATCTGTAACAAGACAAGGCTGCCCACGATCACCACTGCAATTCAACATAGTTCTGAAAGTCTCAGCCAGAGCAATAAAGCAAGAAAAGAACATTAAAGGAATCCAAATTGGTAAAGAACTAAATCTGTCATTATTTTCAGATGGCATAATATTATGACTAGAAAATTCCAAAGACTCATTAAAAAACTGTTAGAGACAACTAATTAAAAAGCAAAGGAGCAAAGTGGCAGGACACAACATCAACACATAAAAGTCAGCAGCATTCCTTTATGAAAACAATGAAGTAGAGGAAAAAGAAATTAAGAAAATAATCTATTCATAATAACCATGTGAGAGATCAAATACCTGAAAATAAATTTAACAAATGAGGTAAAAACTATTCATCCATGTTGAATGGATGAATAGATGAAAACTAAGGACCTTAACAAAAGTAATGGAAGGAGACACAAAGAGGTGGAAAAATATTTCATATAAATGAATTGGAAGAATTAGCATAATAAAAATGGCCATTCTATCTAAAGTAATATACAGGTTTAATGCAATTACTATAAAAATTGCAAGGATATTTTTCAAGGAAATGGAGCAAACAATACTGAAGTTTGTATGGAATCACAAAGGCCTCAAGCAGCCAAAGCTATCTTAAAAGAAAAAAAGAGCAATAGATGAATCATACTCTCTGACATCAAATTATACTACAGTGTGATCATCATCAAAACAGTATGGTACTGGAACAAAAACAGACTCACAGATTAGTGGAATCAAATTGAAAGCCCAGAAATAAAACCACACTTATCTGGATAGTTAATATATGACAAAAACACCAAGAGCATACAATGGAGTAAGGAACGTCTATTTAACAAATGATGCTGGGAAAACTGGAGACATCTGCAAAAAGAAGAAACTTGATTACTCATTATTGCCATACACAAAAGTTAACTCAAGATGGATCAAAGACCTGGACATAAGACCTGAAACCATAAATGCTTAGAAGAAATTGTGTGAAAAACACTCCAAGACCTCAACCTCAAAGTGATCTTTGGGGCAGGAATAGCTATGACAAAAGTGGCCAAAATATAACTAAGCAATTGGGACTACAACAAACTGAAGAGCTTCTGCACAACAGAAGAAACCACCACTAAAACAAAAAGATAGGCACACTCAATGTTTAGGTAAATCACCTCCAAAGGAACAAACCACATACCTCTGGGTTTGAGTCCCAGGCCTGGGGAAAAGTAACCAATGCGAACAACTAAATAAAAATAAAGATGCTTTGTCCTCTTCTCTCTTCCTGCTTAACTGCCTACCTTCATTATTTCCTGACATTTCCTCTAAAAAAACAGAAGAAGATAGCCCACACAGCTGGAGAAGGTATTCACACAACGTACATCACATAAGAGCTTAATCTCCAAAATATGTAAGGAACTCACATACCTCAACAATAAAAAGGTAAATACTCACTCAAAAATGGGCAAAAGAGCTGACTAGGCACCTATCTAAAGAAGACACACAGAGGGCCTACACACACCTGAAAAAATGTTCTACAATACTGATCATCACAGAAATGCAAATAGAAACTACAGTGAGATGCCACCTCACATCAGTGACAACGACATATATATGTACACTCATAAATATGTGTACATATATGTATATATATGTATACTGGAAACAGCATGTATTGGAGAAGGCATGAAGGAAGCTTCCTACACTGTGAGAATGCAAATCGATACAATCTCTTGGAAAACAGGAGATTCCGCAAACAAATCAAGATGGATCTACCATTTTATCCAGCAGTCCCACTGCTGGGCATGTATCTACAGAACACAAAATCTCTAATCAGAAAAAAACATGTGCACCCAGTCATTCCCAGCCACACAGTTTGCAAGAGCCAAGACATGGAAGCAATCTGCACGCCCAGCAACAGATGAATGCCTGGATGAAGAACTACTGGTCTATGCAGACAGTGCACTACTATGCAGCTACTGAAAAAAGACAACGAAACCAAACAAAACACCAAATTGTGCCCTTTGTAATTGTGCCTTTTGTAACTATCTGGATGAAACTAAAAGGGATCATGTTAAGTTAAATAAGTCAGAAAGTAAAAGACAAACACAGTATGGTTTCACTCATTTGTGGAATATAATGAAATGAAACATAAATCGCAGTGAAAATTGATAACGTGCATGATGATGACTGCCAGGGGCGTGGGAGGGAAGGAAAGAGGGGAAAAGATGGTGGTAAAGGGCACTGGAACTCTGGTGGAGGGTGTGGTATGAAATATAGATTGAGATGCATTTTCAATATCCTATAATGAGTATAGCATTGTGGACAAAAGAAATAATAAATATTGCTATTAAAAATATATGAGATCTTAATATATGATAAAGTTGGCACAGCTATTGAATGGAAAAAAGACAGATTGTTTCATAGAAAATATTGATTCTTTTACCATGAAAAATGAACTCAGATCCCTATCTAACATGACAAATATATATGAACTCTAGAATGATTCAATACATACATATGAAATATAAAACTGTAAATTTAAGGGAAGATTTTTTTCCCAGTCTGTTTAAAACCAATAAGGAATTGAAATACAGAACTTCAATCGATCTCCTATCCATCAAAAGGAATCCACTCCCCCAAAAAATCTAGGCAAAAAAACAGAAATAGACAAGTTACAGAAAACAGTAAGAGAGAAAAAGACAAGATTAGCAAAGTCAAAGATGGGCACATTAAAACAGGAAGAGAGAGCATTGTGCTCTTATCAGCTCACTGGAACTTTGTAGGCCATGCTGTTTCTCCACCTTTTAGAAGTACTGTTCTTTTTATCAAAGCAGACTACTAATCAACTGTTCGGTAAGCAGAGCTTAGAGCAAGCATTTTTAGAAATTTGTTATAAAATGATTCCCTTTTCTAAATAAGTCTCTCCTCATTAAAGTTATGGAAGGCTCCATAAAAACGTTGATATAACTGTGGACCCAGTAAAGAGCATTTTCACTCTGCTTATCTTAGCAATACAAAACAAACTGCTATTTGACTGAACTTTATACAATAATTTAAAATGAGTTTTAATGAACGCCATCACGCTTTCTTTATTCTCAACAGTGCACCAGCTGTGCTCACTGAAGTTTCAAGCTCTAAAACATAGTAGAAAGAGTTCGTGGAAGTCATTTCTGTCAATCATATAATAAGTCACTTGTTAATTCAATCAGTGCTTCATTAGCATATATTGACTGAGGTCCGCTACTCTTAAGCATTGGTTTACACACTAAGATTTCTGTCATAAAGATGTCCATTGTGCCTGTCCTCCAGGAACTTATACCCCAACACGATTCAAAATCTGACATCACACTATGGGTGGCGTGTTCACTGAAAAGTCAATTAACTGACTTGAAACTGGAGTTCCTCATCTGAAATAAAAATCCTTGTCCTACGTGGTGGTGGTGAGAATTAAACCATGCTGTGCTTATACAGTGCTTATCTGAAAGCAAAGTTTTTATGAATATCAGTTATTTTGCCCTTTATTTAATCATTGCATCATCTATATGCAAAATGACAGAAAGCAATCAGAAATCATCTTTTTTTGCCTTACTAGAATTGTTAAATGTTTCCGTTTCTTTTGTGGACTGGCATCATGACATTGAGAAAATCTTTTTTATTCATTTATTTTCACTATCCAAAAATTTACCTGAAATGAATATTCTATGACTCTTTTTGTAAGTAGCCTCCAAATAGAAGGGGATTGTTTAACAAAAGAATTTGACTATTTCAATAATAACATCATCATCTGTGACACATTTTATCACACAACCACATACACACCTTCGTATTGAAAAGCCCGTAATTTACAATTATACTATACAAGGTGGGTAGCCTCTGTTGGGAGGAATTCTAAGCATTTATTTAGCTGTTACCAGAAGGGAGACTGAACGTGAACACTGGCCATTCTTCTAGTCTCCTCTGTAGGCCAGTGGTCTTTTAGTAAATACCACATAATGAATGCCGAGGTGATGAAACTCCCAGCTTTACACACATAAGAGCTTCCAGTCTGATTATTTTCCCAGAAGCCCCATAAAAGTTTTGAATCACCTCTTCCATTTTACAGGTGATATTTCTTCCAGTTGGATACAGAAACTCCTGTCACCTCGTCCAAGTGGCTGGGTATCCATATACCCTAAGTAGAGCAGAAAGCCAAGAAGTTATTGAACACACTGCTTATAATGGGAGAAACACCTAGGAAAGTATTACTGAAGATCATTTTTATGGAGATGGGAAGAACTTGGTCAACAAAAGCAAAGTTGCAGAGACTGAGGGAGATAAATCTAAAACATATGGTAAGAAGTGGTGAAGTTAGAACAATTTAATTAGCAAAGTGTTTGTAAGGAATGGCAGAACAGAGCTACAGATGGGCCAGAGGTACTCTAATGGATCAACTCACTCATCTAGTGGCTGAACATACATATTTAAACAATCAATAAACTCTTCTATGCATTTATTCTGCTTACTTCAGTTTTGTATATATATTTTCAGATCTGGTTCACTTACAAATATACAGAAATATGTGAGAACTAGGCAATTATAAAAAGAAGTATATTTCTAGGGGATAGAAAGTGGGAATTATTTATTAATATTGATTATTTCAAATGACCCCTAAAAGATGATGCAAGAGTACTAATAATGTTGCTTTTTCAAATCATGTCAGCGATGTTTCGTTTCTTTCATTGCTTTTAGCACACCATAATATAAGGAGTAAAGATGATCTCAAATATACTTGAAATGTTTTTGTTTTTACATCATATAAATGTTCAAGTAACAAAATAATGTGTTTTTCTGTTTATTTTTAAATGACATGTGAATGTAGAGAGTTGAGTTAATAATCTGAATCACAATGACTTTATCCTTGCCCAGGATGCTGGAGTTTAATTTGGCCATTTGCCTAAATCTCTGGTGCCCTTTCTATTCTCCAATCTAAAAAGACCCAATATATAGGCTGAATATTTTCCATTATATATTAGTATGTTCTTAAAATTACCCAGTGCTGGTCTGCATATGTGTGTTTTAATTTATATAAATGACTTTATGTTATCCTCATCTTATACAACATTCTTTTGAGAGTGTACCCATGTGGCAATGGACATCTAGTTTGAGATTTTTACAATGAAATCCATAGTTTCTATGTGGGCATCTGCAATTATTATTTTCTTAGGGGTTAAACTTGGTTGCCTTCAGTTCCTGGGCATTTAAAATAACATTGAAAACAAAAAGATGGTACACAGGGCATTACAAACACTTGCAAAAATTGTTCTGGAATACATACACAGGATTAGATAGGCTGAATGAGAGAAAAAGAAATACTTATTTTTGACAAATATTGCCTAATTGCTACACAGAACAGTCATTCCAGTCTACTCTTCACCACCAGTGCATACAAGTTCCTGTCTGCTCAAAGTCTTGACAGCAGTTGAGAATATTTACATTTCCATTTTTCAACACATTGAAAATGTCATATCTCATGTTGTCATGCTTGGTTCTACTGTTTCTAATGAACTCAAGCCTATTTTACATGTTCTTAAGACATTTGAACTTTGATTTTGGTAAGTCACCTGATGATTTTGCCCATTTTCCTATTGGCTGCCTGCCTTTATCTGTTAATTTGGAGTTAAAGTGTATTTTGAACATTAAGCCCTTCTTAATGTTAAACATGAAAGATATATTCTCCCAATGCAACTGCTCATGCACTACTAATAGGAGTGCAAGTCAGTGAAACCATTATGGAAAACAGGATATGAGATTCCTCAAAAAACTGTATATAGAACTTTCATAAAATCCTGTTATCCCATTTCCAGAGATTATCTCGGAAAAAATAATACTAATTTGAAGAAATACATGTACCTCATATCTATGCCAGCATTATTTAAGACATCTGAGAGCTGGAAACAACCTAAATGCCTGTGGACAAATGAGTAGATAAAGAAGATCCGCTATATATAGTCAGTGGAATATTGCTCAGCTATTAAAAAAATAAAAAAGATGAAATTCTGACATTTGCAATAACATGCATATATCCAGAGGGAATTATGCTTATTGGAATAGGAAAGAGCATTACATGATTTCACTCATATGTGGTATATATAAAAAAACAAACAGAATCAAATCAAACAAAATTAGACTTTTAATCTATAGGTTCAAATTAGTGGTTACCAGAAGGGGAAATTGTGGGTGGGGGGGATAGAAAAATCAGATAAAAAGATCGATTATATATTGAAGGATAAGATTAGACTATGGTGGTGATAAAATATAGCATATACAGATATTCACGCATACCTTAAACCTGTATAATACTATAATGCAATCTCCTTTAATAAAATTTAAATTAAAAAAAACTTATCTTCTCCCAACATGCAACCCACTTATTAACATTACTCAACTTATCCCTCTCAGATATATATCCAGAAACGTGTTTTCTCATTCCACTTTAGGGTTTATCCATTAGTTTGTTTGGAGCTTCATCATTTCTAAGGTATTAAGACATCCTCACACAATGTCTTCTATTAGACATATAACTTTAACTTTATATGATAAAAGTCAATACTTAGAAACATTTGTCATTTTCCAGGTAATATTTTAAGCATTTCATGTGTCTCAGCATATTCAGATTTCCAAAATACCACCACACAAATGAGAAAGCCTTTGCTATCCTCATTTTACAAGAGGAAATTTGAGCATCAAAAATTGACTAGCATACCCTAAATTACATAATTTGGAAGGAACAATTCTAGATTTGAACGCAAACTATCTGGGTTCCAAAATGCATATCCTTACATTCAGTTGTTTTTTTTTTTTTGTTTTGTTTTGCTTTGTTTTTTCATACATGTGGAGTTTACCTTTTCATGTTAACAAATCCCTTCCTCCTGCCTGCCACTCCTCCCTCACTCCCCTTTTCCTTCCTTCCCTCCCTCCTTCCTTCCTTCTTTTTTTATTTAATCATTCTACAAATATTTAACCCCTACTATGTACTGGAACAATTATTATAAATCTAGAGCACATAGTAGTCATTAAGTCATAAGTCTGTATAAGATCTCCATGAGCATGAGCTTAGATAGGACAAGGAATACCAGGGGCACAGACTGGTGCCCTAAAGATTAAGACAAGGATGGAGAGGATAAACCAGAAGAGGAAGCTGAGAAGGAACAACAAATAAGGTCATGATAAAACCAAGAGCCTTAAATTTTGCAGAAACTCAATGAAAAAGTGTCTCCAGAGAAAGGAATGATCAATTATGTCAAATACGGCAGAAGATTAACCTCTGGGTACAGGACTAATGACCTGTGCCAGGGCAGACTCTCAGGAGTGGGGGAGACAAATGTGGTGGATTTAAGACTGAATAGAGCAGAGGAACTGAAGTCAGGGAGCAGAGACAACACTCTTTTAAAAAAGAAAGTAAAGATACAGAATGGGCATGGAAAAAGAAGTTACCTCAAGGATTTGTAAAAGTTTCTCCTTGTTAGTTACTAGTGATATCTGATTACACCACCACTCATTCAACCATTTCCCTGTTGGTGACCATGTACTTTGTTTACAGGTTTCTGTCACCATCAACAATGCTATAATTAAGACTTAACATACATGTTTATAGGGTATAAATGATGTCTTCCCTACCAACCAGTCATCACAAAATTTATACACATACACTCAAAGATAGCAATGCTTTGTTATTTCTATGGGTGAATGTAAGATGGGATGACTGAAGAGAATTACATATGCATTTGATGGTTAATATCCACCTACTGATAGACATTTAGTAAAAATACTTGTACGACTGGCATGGAAATTTAGATTGGCTTATGTTTCTACCAGCAATGTTTGCATCCATCACTTTCTGAAGTTCTCATTGGCAAATAAAATACATGCCTAAATTGTGAGCTTTGGTGCAAATGTCAGTCATGATTAAGAAAAGTATTTTATTTGAATCTGCTGGTGGGCCTCTGATACTTTCAGTGCTGATCCCCAGCTCACAGATAAGCAGAGATAAAGAAGCTGACTCCAGACCACCAGGAACCCAAGTTCAGATGCAGGTTTCCTGGTTCTAGATCCTGCATCCTCTTATTTTCCACTATTCTCTTTGGTCACTGGTTATGTTCACAGACCTTTCTAAGTCACCTTGACTGAGAACAGAGACATTTCTTTCAGGTTAAACTGACATCTGTATTACCCTCCAGGTAAAGACCAGACTGCACAGCCTATTCCCTGTCTCCATTCTCATGGCTCCTGGACCTCTTGACTCTGGATGGCTTCCCATTCTGGGGCCCCAAAGAATCTCAGCACATATTACACATTTTTCCCGCGAAATGAGTCCATTGGCAGGCTCCCAGGAACACACAGTCACACATGGGCTCCTCCAGACGACTGAACTTTCTCCAGTTGTGGTCATAGGTAGCCACAGAGACAGGCATAAATGCAAGTTCTAAAAACTAGACAAATGATGAGGGGTTGGTGGAGGGGACCACAGACATCCTGCACAGGTGCCAAGCAGTGACCTCGACTCAAGCGTTGCCAAGATAATCGGACCATGTACAAAGCTAGACATCCTTTTACTTCACTACTTGACCTTCCTCTCCCTCAGAAATGCATGACTGATATTTCAGGCGTCTGAGATTCCTAGTTAATCAACAGATTACACTAATAGCTGGTTACCACTTATTATGGAACAAACAATAAGGATTGGCAGGCATCCCACATTCATTACCTCCAGCTCCGGGAAACCTTTAAGTGGTAGGTTTGATTATTTCTGATTCAGAAACCATGTTAAGCAACACACCCAGGATGACACGTTAGCAGAACAGAACCAGCAATGAGTTTTAGATTTCTCTGCTGCTAATACTCATCTTTCTTCTGCTCACATGCATCACTGTGCATAATAATATTGATAGCAATTAATAAAATTCAACTGCTAACAATCAACAATTAAAAACGATAGTATTTTGAATATTAAATATGTTAGGCAAGGTGTCAAGTAATTTATAAACTTTTCTCTATTAACATCCATTTTAACTCTTTCCTACTCTCTGAATTTTTAATACTTATTTTTTAAAATGGATGAGAGAACTAAGACTTTGATGCCTAAACAAGTTACCCATGTTCCTAGAACTAGTGAGGAATTTAGAATTTAAAATCATATCTATATATGTATATATATATGCATATATGAAGACCCAGCTCTTGAATTTCTTTATCTCACCGATATCAATGTAGGTCCCTGCATCCCCGTGGCTCATTCACTGTCTTGAGATAAATCTGCTCATATCTCCTAATAACAATTAAAAGCAATGTGTTTCTCAAGGCTCAGATAATACTTAAGTTATGACAGAAGCTTGAATTCTCCAATGAATATCATTATTTTTTGCCTTTAGAGAGCTGTTAGTAAGATTTAGCTTTGATTTCCCTCTTGACTCAGGTGGCTACCGTGCAGGCTATGAAAGCCATGAACGTGGGTTCAAGACTCACAACTAGATACAGGGTGGGTAAGATTTATCTCTGACATTCAGTTTCTCTTTGCATACCCCCAACGCACATGAATTCATGTTATCATCTGGAAGCTAATTAATATTCTTATGGAAGGAAAGAAGACGTTGGTTCATTAGAATGCTTACCAGTTAAGGACAATTCCCAGTCACATGAACAGGGAGGAGGAGCCTTTTGCTATGGTTTAATGAATGTTTCCAATCTCTCTCCTCCATCAGGACCACATACCTCAGTTTAGCAGAAATTAGTCAAGACGAGAGTGTGAAATGATGGCTGCCATGATCTAAACTTCTAATTCCACCCAGAATCGATGGCTCCTTGAAATGGAGAAAGGGTCTGTAAGGCAATCCTGTGCTGCTTCTTGCTGAGAGAATGCTGGGAGCCAGGCCAGCCTATAAGATATGGGGGGATATATGACATTTATAATAACGTCCATGTGGACTCTTCATTTCTTAGAAATGTATGTCTATTGCCTGGAAATTCCAAGACTCCAGCTGATGCTGTCAAACTAATTAGTACAGCACAGTCGTACATGGCTTTCACTTGTGCACACACACACGCACCACACATACACACCACATACACCACATACACACACACACCACA